>JBAJNP010006421.1:0-25648 GCA_036877545.1 Yasuhikotakia modesta | reverse complement strand
TGGGCACTTTGTAAGGATGATAAAGCTCAGAGATCATTAAAGAGATAGTTTGCCCCAAAATTCTGTCATTACTCATCTTGTTGTTTCAAATCTGTATGTATGACTGTCAGAGAACACAAAGTTTTTAATGCAATAGAAAGTGGATGGGGACTAGGATCAACTGTAGTCACCGTTCACTTTTATTGTAAGATAAAAATTCTTAAACATTATGACACTGTAAAAAGTTCCTTTTTGTTTTTAATTATTGGATTATTTAAAGTACATCAGAAGGACTAGAGTGCCTCTACAGCTTTTTCTCTGGTTATTTAACCACAAAAAACAACAACAACAAAAAAAAAAAAAAAACAGCTCAGGCCAACCAAACCCACCACCTTTCTCTCTCTCTTCTCTCATTGGCTAAAAATTGAATAAAAGTAAAAACACACACCAATCAGTTTTTTTCTCCTTTACCCACTTCATCTGGGTCAGGATCGCTCTGCTGCTTTGTCATTGCTTCAACGGTCAGAGACCACAGACAGCTACGGTGTGACGCAGCCCCCCGGAAGAGAAAAAACTGGAGCACAGGAGAGATCGTGATTGTGCGGCAAAGACAAAAGCAATTCCAGCCCCATTAAACACCAGCTAATCATCAAAGACAAATTACACTTCAGTGGAATATGCAAATTCCAAATGAGATGCGAGTCATCAAAAGATATGTGCAATTATATTTGGAAACTTCAAATGGAAGGAGTCGACTTTCAAACCTAGTTTCCAGACAATGGCATGCGCTCTCCTGATTGTATTAATGGGCTTTCTGCACGTCAGCCGCGACACGTACCTTCTCCTGCGATCTATCTCTGCGTCGATGGATTATTCCCCCATCAGATGAAACGCAGTTAGTTTAAAATGGAGAAGCACGGTGCCACAATTACCCATTCTATAGGGACTCACTAAAGAGCTGATCGATACACACGCTATAGCAGGTTCAATTCCTTCCCTTTGCCCAAAATATTTATTCCGTGGATGTTCCGCAGGGATAAAAACTATTAGATTCAAACAAAGTGCGCCCGCGAATATTGTCTTTAGAGAGCGAGAGCGAACAGAAAAGAAATGGAAGAAGAGACTCGGTGATAAAGATAGAGAGAAATAGGCGTGCAATGAAAATGTACGTTTCGGGCCTATCAATAAAACCGGCGACAATAAGAAAAAACATATTGTGAGAAATTGCAAGTGCAGCGATAGAAGAACAAATAAGAGGGAATTAGAAGTTTGTGAAGGTCAGAACTCCTGAGGAAACTGCATTGTGGGCACAGAACCCCCAGAGATGTCTTACTATTAACACTCTGACACACACATCCATGCACAACCATTTGTGAAAGCCCTGTTTAATCCATAACATCAGCCAGACAACCAACAGATGCAATTTTCCATCTCATATTTTACCCAGTCAGAGTGGTAATTCTAACATTTAAGGTCAAACTTGGATTTAAGGTTCCTGGAGACGAGAAACATACAACCTAAAAGCTATCTGATGCTTCAACCCATCACAGCCCCGATCCTTTGAAAACATGATGGCGCTTATCATAGAAGAACAGCATGGAGAAACTGTCAGATCTGCTTTCAAGTAATCCTGATTAAAGAGATGCGATGTTTTTCGCCAAAACGCTCCCCGCCCCGTCCTCCCGGTGGGCCTCGTGAGGGTACCTCTGTTTAGTGGGTTTTATCGATCTCTTTGGGCACCACCGCTGCTTTTTAAATCAAAGACCAGATGTATCATGTTACTACGCTGCTTCAAATCACATAATCTTCTGAGGTTCCTACAGAGATGACCGGAGGAGATCCATCCGCCCTGTCGGCAAAGGTCACACAGAAGAATCAAAAGTACTCCTCACCTTTCAGAACCCTGGAAATGAGAATAAAAAGGCATCTATTGAATAAAGACATTTTGTAATGCTGGAAATGTTGATGTCACAACCTGCTTGAGAACTTCTGTAGCTGTGGAGGAAAACTGAAGAATGTTGAGTTGAATTCTAAAGGCTGATCAATAGCTCAGTGCATCAAATATGTACTGAATCAGGCCTTTATGTATGAAACTTATCGAGTGCCCTTGAAATCGTAGCTATCTTGAGTATTTTGGCATCAGTATAACATGGAAGAACTTTCTGCTACACAAACACAAACTTCAGAATAAAAAGGCAATGTTAATTATTTACTAAACTTAACAAAAATGTGCTGTTGTCTCTATAAACCACACAAATCCTGTCAGATTAAAGCACAAAAAAAAAAATCCACCAAATTTAAAGTTGCAATCTGTAACTTTTTTTTTGTTAAACAAAGTTATTCAGCAAGTGCATAACAGGTCAGTGTTCAAAAAGTCCTTACTTTAGCCCGATTCACAATGATGAACTTTTAATAATGATTTAAAATTTCACAAAAAAAAGTAAGTTTGGTTAATTTTACCTCAAGTAACCTGCAATGTTGCGTTTCAAACAGAGATGGCGACAAAGGGGCAAAAGTTACAGATCCCAGCTTTAAGGATACCTCCATATATCCAGGTCTCTTAAACCTCTGCTAGATACCCTTTAGCCTGTACAGGAAGATGGGCCCCTGTTACAAGGGCCCAGCAGACAACACAGTTCCTAGCTTATACTGGAGCTGTCACATGTGGGTTCGGAGCTGCGAGGCAGACAGGCAATTTTAGCAATGTAGCGAGAATCAATACCCTATCACGGTCTTCGTGTGAGCGCACCATCCTTCAGAGGCGGCGTAATTTATTTTGTTTTTGTCCCCATGCAAACAGCGCAAAGAGGGAATACAAGCAAAACACAAGATATAGCAAAGTCTTCACTTTAAAGAGTCTCATAACAGACAATGAATAAAGTTAATGTGCAGTGTCTTTTACCAATGACTCTTAAATACCCAGAATGCATCAGTTTTATTTGGAGCTAAATGCAGCACTCAGCGGAGAACACTCGCCAGACAGTTTCACTGATATTACTGTTGTCACCAAAACGCCCCAGTCTTGGCTTTAGTCGTCCTTTCATTGTTTTCCGCCTCTTTCATAAAACTGTAATTATTAGAGTTGGTCTCTTGTCAGGGCTTGTCTATCTGTAGACACAGATGCATTTCTATTAAGATTTTAAAATGGTCTATTGTTCCATCAAAAAGTTTGTGATGCCTCTATTATGTCTGTGCAAAGCAAGGCTGGAATTTTTCCCTCATTCATTTGCATATCCATTGTGGGAAAACATCTGAGGAGGAAACGAAAATAAATGAGATGCCGCGACGATTTAAATTGCCTTTATCTGGACATTAGCAGGGACAAAATGAGAGTGTTTTTCTCATGAAAGCTTGCAACAACAGATGTCCTAATCTGACGGATACAACACCTCATTCGAACTATTGATCACGCCCTCAGAAAAGACCGGGGGGGAAACACATTTGTTATTGGTCACAAACAAATTAAAATGCCAAAAAAAGCTTGAGACATCAAGCAAGTGAATAAAATTGTATTCTGCTTGGTCAGTTACAGCCGGCTTGCGCGGTTTTATAATTGCTTTGTGGCGTTAATGAAGCATGTGATCTTACATTAGCAATATCAAACCGCAATAGCTCGCAAAACCATCAAGCCAATAATTCCGTTGATTCCATCTCATCTACCGGGAACAATATTCAGACATCCAACCCAACATCAGCAAGATCTTTGAGGGTGTGAATGAAGTTGCCATGGTAGCAGGAGGACCGGAGTCTGTGCTTGTTGACCCAGACAGCCAGGTGTCTCAAAATCACATCAGGGCAAGAGATGAGGCTGTTACAGACTCAATCTCAGTATTAAGGCCAGGATCATAATGGAGGCGGTAATGACAGAACCCTTCGGCCCGATGAAACATCAGCAGCTTTGGGGAACTTTTACACTCGTACGGCGGGTGCGGGTCTCTCCAGGTGGCCAGAATGCTTCAAACACACGGCGCCAAAGTCACCGAACTCAATATAAAGCTGGTCTCTTGTTTTTTTCACCACAGTGCTGAAGAAAAACAAAACACACAGACTTATCGTCGGGGTGACCCTGTTACTGAGTCCAAGTTCTGGAGACTTAACTACAGATTATTAACCACACATATTAACAAATATATCTGTTATAGAATAGAATTAAACAAATCTAAAAAATATACAAGGTATGTTATATTTGTTAGTAAAAATGAACAACACTTGATTTTTGTTTTGCATCATTGTGTTGCAAAATATTCTCAATTTGTGACAATGCCTCTGAGGAAGTTTGTTTAATTTAAGTCTCATTTATGCCTGTGACACTATATGCAATAATGCAGACGAGTTACATACGGGAGCCTAATACAAACATTAACAGTGATTATGGTGTCGTTTCATTTGCTGTCGTTTCCGTCATGTGACGCTCCCAGCCCTAAAGTACAACACAGAACCAATCATAACGTGCAAATAATTCAACAGTCTACACAAAACCATCCAGCCATGTGTTTCTGTGCTTCGCCTGGAAATAAAACATGCATATTTACAACCCCTTCACATCTTTCCCAACACACCAATTTGCATCTGTCTCGAAACAGCAACCAGAGTCAAAAAACTGTCAACCTTCCTCTTACCACGCTAATGACTCAGAGACCAAAGTCAACTGCAAAAGCTCCGGCAAATAATCATTATTCATCATGTCAGGGAAATAAATTAAATCTGTTTGTCGACCATAAAACGTGTTGAGATTTATAAAGGAAGCAAAAGAAACTAAACACCCGATATTTTTGTTCTATATTTCTGCATAAGCGTACAGTAAATTAAACAGGCACATCTTAACATTCTATTTGCCTTTAGGGTGCATTTGATTGGCAAATCCCCACTCAATGAATTATGGGTAACGTTCAGCAAGAGGAATAAACAGCCAAGGACTAACTCTTGATAAAATAGCGCTTCCTGCTCTCGTTCCCCTGACAATATGTCTAAAACCTGCATTTAATTCAGCAACTTGCAAGTGCTTGCCTTGTCATGTGTAAAAGGAAAAAGGAGACCGTATCAGTGTTCAGATGCCAAAATATAAGACACTACAAGATGTATAAACACAAACCAATATTTCCTCTGCTGATACAAATATACATTCCACCATCCGGTGTGCTGTCGAGTGTCAACAGCTAGAACAACCACAGAACAATCAATGACATCTTGGCATTGACTCAGAAACATGCATCTCACGAATATACATGCAGGAGGACGCAAACCAAATTGCAGGCATCACAGAGCAAACTGTCTGACCAAGCTGTTTTGTACCCAAAGAACACGGGTAATACAAATGAATGTGGGTTTAAAGACCTTGTGAAATCATTTGATGAGCACAGTTTTCGGTTCTCAAAGAAAATGTATTTGCAGGACATATTGAAAGACTATATTTAAAGACTAAGAGAAAGTCACATTCTACAGATCTGAGATTAAACACAAAGGACTATATTTGAAATGCTAGCATTTACAACAGCTCCATTAGTGTTTAGCACATATGGCATCAAAAATGGACAAATTCTTTTTAAGGGGTCCTCCAGTACAACACATACTACTGTTTTACAGTGTGAAGATGATGTGGGTGGTCCACTTGTGTGTGTGTGTAAGTGAGTGAGTGAGTGAGTGAGTGAGTGAATGAGAGAGTGTGTGTGTGTGTGTGTGTGTGTGAGAGAGTGAGAGTGAGAGGGGGGAGAGAGAGAGGGGGGAAAAAAAAAGAGACAATGTGTATTTGTGAGTGAGTGTGTGTGTGTGTGAGTGAGAGAGGGAGAGAAAGAGAGAGAGAGAGAGAGAATGAGTATTTGAGTGTGCGTGTGTGTGTGTGTGTATGTGCACAGTCCAGATGGAGCAGGGTATCGCTGCACAGTGTGAGCGCCCGCAGAACGAGCTTTATGAGCCGTCATGAATGCCACGCACCTGCCCTGCAAACATCACTGCCCTCCTCCTCAACACTGGAGAACAGCCTCTGTATCCATCACGCAGCCAAACCCTGAAGCAATGTCCCTATTCCAACTGTAGCCTCAACACTCAACTGTCCTACAGACCCGTGTCTGGACGATAACAAGGTTCGTAACCTTTGCTAAAACCTCATGAACCGTCTGTCTGCCAGATCAAATCCCCTCTGTGACCTCTGACCTTTCTTGTCACCCCCTTTCAGTTACCGCACCAAATCCCTCTCCCCGAATGCGTTACTTTCCCCTGAATACTCCTTTCATTTATTTACTTGATAAACTCTTTGATTTTGTCACAAAGGTAGAAACCTACTTTTCAGTATTTTTGTGACATTATTCTGAGTCATGATGAGAGAATGATGAAAGATCATTTCAAAGTTTTCCTCAGAAACTATTACATAAAGAAAGCACTTCAAAACCACACAAAGACAAAAGTCTGTGTTTCTAAACCACCCGAACTACAACCTTGACAGCATTTTTGGGCCTCGCAGGCCCGTGTGCATTCAAATGACCTACTGTATCGTGCCAAAAATACTGTGGGGATAAATGCTGTTTGTTTGTCTGCATGGCTAGTCAATCAGGTTTCGATGTAACTTTTCAATCTATTCTTCCCACCCGACTTACACAGTGTTGGGTCTATTCCACTTACGGCTTCCATCACTAAATGTTGTCCAGGAGGTACGGGAGGAAACGGGCCCATTACAGGGAAAAATGAAAGAAAAATCATTGTGTCGTGACTGATGGTCCCATTCTCCTCAGAGATAAGCCACTAACTCACTCTCAACAACTGCAACTGACACGATTCTTCTCACCATATGGGTTATTTTATGTAATTCCCTCAAAAATACGCTTGTATCAAAATACGGATATAAAGGAAGTGTTCTAAAACTCAACAAACAGGAGTCAAGGGCGTTTGTGGGTTACGAATACGAATATGTGGTCTACAAGGTCACAAATGTGAATGATAATGTAAACGCTGTTTAAAACAAATCAAATAACAGTCCATTAAAAAAAAAAAAAAAATTTAATTAGTTAACTAAAATATGCTATACATTTTCTGTACAGGTTAGGTTTGGGGTAGAGCGAGGGTTACAAATATAAGTTTGTACAGTATAAAAAAATTACACCTATGGATAGTCTATATGCCTGTGTGTGTGTGTGTGTGTGTGTGTGTGTGTACTGAAGACCTGTCCACTCAAATTTTCTAGAGACTTGTATAACTAGAAAGCTGTATATTTGATATAAAACAACTAAACACAGGTTTTACAATAAAAAAAGGTATTACAATAAGCCAAAACAAGCATTAAAAAAATAAAAACCGAGTCATTCTGATGCCCCTCTGGAGGTTTGCTGAGACCCCCAGCTGAGACACGCTGGACTAAAGCGAGGTACAAATTTACTTTTAATTTATTGCTTGTTTTTAGTACCGACAAGAGATGTGGCACGAATAAAAACTCGCAGCCGCTCTTAGAAACTGTCTGTCTGTCCTTGAGAAATTCGGCGTGTTGCACAGAGAAGACAATGAACTGCAGTAACAAATCTTTTCCTAATTCATCAGTAATCTCTTATCCAAATAGTAAAAACGCAAAGAGAGTGAACAAAAAAAAAGAGCAAATCTCAACTGCATCTCAGACACGGATCTCCTGCTGTGAGCAAGCACAGCTCATTTAAGTGAAGGGAATGTTGTGAGTCTGAGCGTCATTACAACAAACTGCAGCTGCTCCGTGTGTATCACACATACAGGAGAACAGCACAAGAACAGCACGAGAGAAGAGCCACAATCACCTCACAACAGCTTTTCCTGTTGCCAGAGCAATGGTCATAACATCTAAAAAACACATAAAAACCAACGTCATATCTGTTATCTTCCAGAAAGAGCATTTGTGCCGTTTTGCAATTGTTAACAGACACATGATAAAAGAAACAATTAGGGACAAAAATAAAATAATTAACTTTGTTGCTAAGTACAGAAACATCACAGTGACTCAAATTGATGTAAATGACTGTTAGCACTTTACAATAATGGTCTAAATTGTGAACATTAGTTCATGTATTAGCGTATATACATGAGATAAATAAATGCTGCATCTATATTTTTAACTACTTTAGTTAACATTAATTTTCACCAACAAAAACCTTATCGTAAAGGGACACCATATCAAACACCATTCATGTGCCAAGATTCAAATCAAACAGGTTATTATTTCATAACAACAGCAGAAGAGCGACAGACAAGCAGACAAGAAGGTCTAACAAGCCCATCAGCTTTTCCTTAAATCTGAGCACAAACAACAACAGAGCCGCTGATCTCAGACTGGCAGAGAACGTTTAATGAAACGTTCGGAGAACTGTCAGCGACTGTGAGTGACACACTCATCCCGTTACGTAAGACCAGCATCCCGTGCAAATCTCACTTCCGACAAAGAAAGAATTAAAAAAAAAAAAACCTTTCTAGGTTTCTGGGTTTTTTCCTCCGTTCAAAGTTCCCAGGAAACTAATTTCCTTGACAGACAAGCGCTCCATAATAGATGAAGCTCTTCCTGCACAATAAAAGAACGGCATTCTGAAACAACAAAGACAGGAGGCGCTTTAAAAGTCCAATCTCACATTTCACGTTGTCACACTGCAAAACACTCTCATCAAAGGCCATTGATTTTCCATTCCACAGCAAATGATGATGAAGGCAAATCAGGCCTTTGTTTCATAGTTCAGAGTCATCTTCTCTGAATTCAGTGCCACTCCGGGTATTTACTCCAATGGACTAAAAAAAAAAAACAAGTCTGATGCCTTTGGGAATTTACCAAACAATACTGAACTGTTCAACCGATACCGGTTTTTATATAATGCTGATAATACGCAATACGCTGCAATCGCCGTCAGGTTTGTTTTGTGATGCATGCAGAATCACTACAATTAAATAAATGCTCTATATATACAGAATATTATTCGACCAAAGCATTAGTAAACATTCCGTGTTTTCCTATGGATTGAAACATCAATTGGAAGATTTGGAAACTACGGGGAATGCCAAGCCATTATTTGTTCACGCAGGTTGTGTCGATATTCCCCAAATAAATAAATATTGACGGATCAGCTGGCCTGAGAGATGCATCAATACATCAGTACAGTACAGTACAGTATTACCAAATTAAATCTATATGGAAAAACACACGTTCCATCAAGGTTTGTGTGCGACTTCACACCACACAACCTGTGGCCAAGAGAAACAGACCACAAGCAGCTCAGAATTGGTCTATGCCACCCCTAAAGATAACATATAAACTACAATTGAACCTTTTGCTCTGTTGCCCTCCAAACTGTGTGAAATTAAGAGCTGATGCTATGCAAAAACACAGGACATCTCACTGCCTATACACAACATCTCCCCAGACCTCAATTATTGGGGTCCCATCTTCAGCCCACCCTCCTTGGTGGCTAATTATGTTCCTCTCATACAGATGCCCACAGAACCTGGTTTACCCTCACGTTCTCCGTTTCTGGAGAGGAACCACCTGTGGTCTCCTGATCACCATGTCCTTCAGCTTGTCAACAAAAAAGCTGCGAGTTCAAACCAGCTAGTCCGCCACCATGCTAGCGATCTCATCTCAGGCTAGCAAACAAAGGCCTGTTGTCTAAACATAACTACTAAGCTAAGACCTTATCTGACAAACCAGCAATTAGTTAGGGCTAATCAGCATTACTGTTCAGAGTCCAATCCGTTCATCAATTTACATTTTGACAAGTGACCAGAAAACAAGATAACTAACTGGCAGAACTAGTCTAAGCAGCCAGTCACAGAACTTGACCACCAAAATAAAATAAGTAAATTTGCTTTGCGATTTAAATACGCAGACCAATTGCTTTGATAAATGGGGGTCACAGTGTTACAGCTGCGTGTACTAATTGCACTGTTTTATGAGTTATTACTCTCCAATTCCTCTTCTAAAGTCACGTTAATGCCGCTCTGAGTATATCTCACATGCGTCTGAGTAATGAGAGCACGACTCTCACGCTCGCTGTAATCATTTGTCTGCTGCAATCACTTCCCCCGTTGATCACAACATGCAGAGTTTATTCCTAGATCTGCCTGTTTTATGGGGAATGTAATGATTCACACGTCTATAAATAACCCTTATCTAAACATATCACATCAGATGAAGGAACATTAACATTACATGTTAAAAATGCAAACACACACACACAAACTGGTTTTTATGTTTAAAAGGGACATTCCATAGACGTAATTGTTTTCTACTTTACAAACCGTACATTCTGTCTCCCTTCACAAAATCTAAACCGAATCTCACAGAATCTTTCTGATACTTTAAGTATGTTTACCTTAAAAAGGCCCACAAGGTCAAAGATTACTGGTATTACTATTTTGCTGGGACATTTGTTCACCATAACGAATTGAATACTAGGACACACACAAACACACACACTTATAAATAGTACACAGCTGTTGACCTTGTCTGTGTATAGTTAAGCATAATAATATATATTTTATACTAACATGTTTAAGATATATCCGTGTAGAATAATTTATCATATACACACATATAAATCACCTGACAAACACCTGGACAGAATCGAGAAAGAACAGAAAAACCACAGAAAATGCACATTTTTAAAACACCGTTACGTGTTTTTGTTTTGCATCCTTTTAAACGTTGCATTTTGCTGCATCCCTTTTTTCCAAGCAGAAGAGACTTCACAGTCTGTTTTATCCGCATGTATGAAACTTCTTAAAACTTCTGTTAAACTCCTGTGAAAGTGATACCAACATGACATCAAACAAACCAGACATTTGGGATAAAGGCGGTTATTATTTGTTCTTGCCGTCACAGCGTTTCACTCAAACACCAGCACTGTGATATTGTTGTCAAAACTCTATAGCTTTTGTTTTGCTAATCTAGCCAGCAGAACAAGAGGAACTGAGATCCATGGTTGCGTAGCGCAGCACGGGTCCAGCGTTCAGAGACTGAAACACAACACACAGCTCTGAGTACATCTCTAGATGGACAGATGGGACGGAGGCAAAATAGTTTTGTTCTGTATGGCTTAAAACTCTTATGTATAGCACACCATATGCTAACTCTCCAAAAAAAGATAAACAAATGGAAAAACAATTTCTAGACTTATGGTCATTAGTTTGCAGAAACTCTTTACCACAATAACTAACCTTTTTATTATTAGTAGTGGAAGATAATGCAGTCACTCAGATTTAAAGGGATAGTTTACCCAAAAATTAAAATAATTCATCATTCACTCATTCCAAACTTGTATGACTTATTTTGCTTCTAATAAACACATAAGATGTCTTGAAATATAACAGTAACCACACAATGAAATCAACAATTAACTTCCATTGTATGGGCACAAAACCACAGAAATTTTGAGTTCCACAGAAATAGTCATACAGGTCTGGAATAACATGAGAATGAACAAATGATGGAAAATAATTCATTGTTGAGTGAATTACCCTTTAATTCTGTTTTGGCTTCAATCTGAAGCAATAGTCACAGTCACAATTTTACCACAATTTAACCAGCTGTTTACCACAACAGTTCCCTACTTCTCCAGTGCTGATAAAATTCCCAAAATCTGAATGTAAACCATCAATAAAAGCATGACTTCATCAACCTCGCAGTCACATGACCCACAAACCTGTTCCACAGACCACGAGCGCTTTTGTAAGATGACCAGGTTTATTTACTGTTTTGCTCCAAACATGTGTCTCTATCCTTCTATCAGACACGGTGATTGTATTTTCTATTAAGAGACTCCTGGAGATTTTTCCTCTTAATCCTATCAACTAATGTGAAGTTGCTGATCCATGACTGTCTTGAAGGTTATCTCCCGTGCTTCACGCCCAAGGGTATCTATTATTTACATGGTAGTCCACCCTCAGAGGGAGGTGCAAATGAACAGCCAAACTTTCCAGTCTATCAGCGAACATCCACATCAGATAACACGCCTGACCGATTCCGGAAGAACACAGAGCGAAAATTCCTATCCCGCCTCTATATAACAGATTATCATCCATAGCGGAGGAGAAGGGATATTTGTGGTTTAAATCAGAGATTCGTCCGCAGTTGCGCCTGGGGGAGCCGTTTTTCCGAGACTGTTGTTTGTCAACAAACAAGCAAATGTCTTTGAAAGCTACGTTTCGAGCAACAACATTTGTAACAGGAAACCCTAAGGACATTTTCTCTCTGAAGTGCAGCACTTGCATGTAAGTGGAGAGAGATTTCAAACAATAACGCAGGTCTTATTTCCAGACATAATATCCTGTGGCTCGCAGCCGCCGTTCGCAACGGCGCATTTTTCCTGTTAAATCTAAAGGCTGATAAACGCTCACTTGTTGCATTAGAGTCTTTTACCATCTTCTAATTACAGAGACATTAAGCTTTTTCACAGGGTTTAATAACCGCGTACGCCTCGCTGGAGTCAGAGGCCAGGTATCAAAAAGCACTAATATTTACGCAGAGATTGCAAGCCCTCGCAGTAAATGCGCTGATGAGCGCCTGCGACAATAACACCTTTCTCCCTCCGCACAATCAAACATCAGTTCACACATCATTTGTGCCTCTGTGTTAAGCTGACTAATCTACAGGCTCTGCCAGACCCTTTGGCCCTGAGAGGAACGTGTTAAAAAAAACAACGCAATTACGGCGGCTTTTAACAGCGCCCGGCTTGTTTGATAAGTGTGTGACGATGACATTTATAAAGGTATGAATTTTACCTTTTCTTTGAGCTTGTTCTAATCTACACAATATTGCTAGCTTGACTCACCCGTTAAAACAGTCAACGTGTCAAACAGGCAGCAGGCAAACGGCGTGTTAACAGGGTTACGAAGAAACCAGAACGGCACGCTTTTTATGCCGCAGTTCACCGTCAAGTTCTGCCACACAATTACACGGGTCGCCTTAATGAAAGAGTTCAGAGGAACAATTATTCACAATTGTCAATCAAATAACATGTCAATATATTATAAGGACCTGTTGACCACGCTGGTGCTGGAATTTATAATCGCACGGGGTGAGATAAAGTCCATTGATCGTCTCCTGCAAGGTCACACGCAGACGGTTTTCATCTCCGGGTTTTCTGTCGCACAATTACACAAATCGACTTAATGAAAGAGTTCACGAGAAAAATTACTCACAATTGTCAAACGCATAACAGCACTGGTCACTAAAAATAACACTGAATTGGCCATTTTCAAGAAAAAAAAAACATGTTTAAAAGCCTTCAAGATTATTTGAAAACAAAAAACCTGTTTATTTTTCATATGCTAAGGATTTAGCCAAAAAACAACAACAAAGAATTATCATCAAACGGCTTTAGATTAGTCAATTACGATCTCCTAATGCGCTACACAAGGAGTAGGGCAAAGAAAAAATAAATCAATTGAATAAATAATTGACAAACAACCCCAGGCAAATGTTTACATAAATATCTAAATGTTATTTTATGCATTACAATGCTCTGCTGTGAATGCCCATATTCCGGGTTTCCAGGTGTTTCTTTGGAGTTTGGAGATAGCCGGCTTTGATCAGAATATCAGAACATTTCTGTCTTTCATCTCCGGGAGCAGAGTTTGGCTAAGAGGGAATTTTGGTTCAAGGTTTAGCCCAGGCCTTGGAACGCCCTTGCCTTGTGTTTTTTATTCAAACCCACTCATCTCTCATGTAGGGTATCTCCTACATCAATCTCCTGTTAATTCCCACTGCATCCCTCCTGCTGGAAAACATCAGCTGCTACCGCCCTGCTCAAACTGATAATAAACAGAAAGAACAGGAACGAGGGACATGCCTAATGTTAAGAGCATAAGTTCTAGGTTTTTGGATACGTGCTAATTTGAAAGCAGGTTCCTGCACCGAGACAAACATTAGCGCTTTGCTTTCTAAGCCATCTAACCCATCTTTGCTTCCATTAACTTCTCCGTGCCTCACGCGAAGGCCACAGGCACGTTTATTATTACACACGCCCTCAAAATAAATCAGACCTTCTCAAAAATAAAACGAGAACAAAATCACCATGGAATTTGCTTTTTTTTACATTCAATTACTCTAATTTAAAAGCAGGAAGGAGCCTTCAGGTGCCGGTTTGCTAAGGAGAGCTGGAGTAAAAATCTATAGTTTGCTCCAATAAATGAAAGCAATTTTCTTTTGCCGGTTATGCATGCGCTGATATCCTCTGTCGATTCAAGAGGTTATAACTCCAGGGCCCGTGTCCACAGAAAAGCAGAGCAGAATTAGAGAGGTAAACACAAAGACAGCAATGTTTGTTTCCTCTCCAGACAATATTCACGATTACAGAATGGCTGCTGCTGTTCCCCACGAATCCTCACAGCCCGCTTTGATGAGGGGAACTCTGAAGAGGAACAGAAAGAAAGTACAAGCTGGGCCACAAAAACTAAATTATTTAACCTCACAGACAAACTGATAAATTGCTGCATCGGGGGTCAATATATTACAAGGACCTGTTGACCACGCCGGTGCTGGAATTTATAATGCGCGGGTGAGATAAAGTCCATTGATCGTCCCCTGCAAGGTCACACGCAGGCGATTTTCATCTCCGGGTGTCTCAATCTGTGACAATTTTCTGGGAATGTTTGAGAAATTTTTGCAATTTGGTTAATCAAATTCACAAACTGCTGTAGTAGCATACAGAGGGAGGAATATTTCCACCTGACAGGAAAATAAACTTGTAGCACATATTGGTTCTGGGGCAGAAAATGGTCCGATTTCACATTATTTATACTAGTCAGAGAAAACGTTAAAGCAATCAGTAGGACAAATGAAACACTGACCCTCCTGTAAGAGACACGAATACAGAGAATCAAGATCCACAAATAGTTCAAATTTCCATCTTCTGTGATACGAGCTGCACGCTGTTTATCAAATATAACCTTCATTATTCTTCATTTAAACCAGTATAGCAACTGAAGCTGCGAGCGACAGACATGCATTTCCACACGCTGGAGATCAAAAGTGCTTGATAAAGAATCTTTAGTCTGTCACTTCTAAAATTGACAATTTTTTCATTCAAGTTTACATTTGAATTGTCTGACAGATCAACACCAAGACGCGTACAACAGACTGTTCCTTTATCCCTCATAGCCTCATTTTAATTTGCATTAAATTAAAAACAGCATCCACGTCTCACTTTCTCCAAACTCTGAATATCTGTGGACCAAAAAAAAACACGGAAATGAAAGAGTGGAGGAATAGATTAATGGTTTATCAACCACATCTAATGAAGATTTGTGTGTGGATGCCGCTACGCTTTAGCTGATTCATCTCTCAAGACAACACCAAAAGAGAGTGAGAGGGAGACAGAGAGAGAGAGAGAGACCGAGAGAGAGAGAGAGAGAGAGAGAGAGATTTACAGCTCTCGTCCAGTTTGTAATTAAATAGCAGTTTCTGTCTGTGGTGAGAAAGTTACTTCAACCAGGCAAAATCTGAACTCTAAAAAAATGACTGTCCTTTATTCAAACTGCAACCTTTTTTCAAATTTGCTACAACTAAAATTAGTCAAAAGCGTAACGTAAAAAAGTCAGTCACTCCAGCACGTAACTAAACTAATAAAACAGCGTCGCAGCGGTCAGCTACTGAACTTGGTTACATAATTATATCCAGTGATATAAGCTAGATTCATCAGCAATTTACTGTCTACTTCCAATCTTATATCCAAGCCTCCACTAAAATGATTAATCACAACATTTCTGCAGAGCTGTGGGACAAAAATAGCTTTAATAGACACATCTCTGTCGTAAACAGCAGTACAGGCCCTCATAAATGAATGGCTACTAATTAAGTTTCTTCACCGATTTGAAACATCTAATTACTATAAGAGAAGCCGTAAATAAAACAATAGCGTTTCAGAGGCTGATAGCAGCGTGGAGGGATGCTGGACAGACTTGATAAGTGAAAAATCAATTTACAATAATTAACTGTATGCCTCTGTCATTTATTTGTGGTAAATCACCGTTAGCTCATTATGTACTTGTGTTTTTGTTTTCTTGTGCATCCAAAAACACAAACTCCCACGACGTTACAACGCATGTAATTACGAAACATTGGCTTTCAATGCGCTAAAAGCATGCGGTACATGAAAAATACGTGAGAGAAGCTAGTTTGCGTGTTACTAAGCGTGTGCATTTGCGTGCGCGGAGGGATGGGAGAGGAAGGCACAGAGCGAGCGGATTACTAACTAGCTTCTTTCATTTTTTAAAAATTGCAGAGGCACTCTGAGAGCCGGCTAATTATGTAAACATGACTTAGAGAAATGTTGAGCAGTGACGGGAGCGAGGAGCTATCCCAGCCCGGCGTTACCTCATCAACAGATATTTTGAAAGGAGAAAGCTCGGCGGAATTTCAATAGAATCTCAAGGTTCTGCTAAAAGATGGGCTACAAGGAGTCCAGGGGCTGCAAGAGGGCATGTAATAAACTTCCCAAACACACCCCATCAACACCTCAAACTCGCCGGCGTTGGTGGCAGAATTTGCCCTCGTGAATCCTTCAATAAAATGTTGGCGAGCACCCCTCAGACCCCACGAGACCAAATTATAAAACCCATTCTCAAGACAGCTGTGTGAGCTCCACTCCTAACATACAAGAAACAAAACAGACAAGAAACATTTTAGACATTTTCTCCAAGATTTTTCTCCATTTTGCATCTTTTAGCCAATAGAGAACGTTTTCTAGAACTTAAGCACATATACAAATATATCACACACACACACACACACAGTATTCAAAAACAATATTTCTAAGTGGTTAGTGTAACATTTTGAAAATGTTACAGAATGAACAAAAAGACATTTTGAACATTATCTCTCCGTTATGGTTACTTAATGAAAATATTAGGAAAACATTCTTGCAGCCTAAAATTGTTAGCTAGGCTGTCACACAGCGCTCGCCCAGTGAAAGAAAGTGTAACACAAACAGAAACCCGAGGCCTCAAACTCACAGCTCAGCATTTACAAATCAGAGCTATTTCCTGGTTGGCTGGGTCACTCCTGGATTCATTTAAATGTGAAGAAGAGTCCTGCGTTCAGGACGGCTACACACAATAATGTATACACGCCGCAACTGTGTACCTCTGGCTACGGGGGTCGTGTGTTCACATCCAAAATTCGGCTCATTCAGACGGAAGGAGCATTCATAGTCTAATTAGATTTCTGCAGGAAAATCTGTGTGTAAGGTGATTAAGAAGCATGGAGGCTCGCCTTCCCATCTGAATAATTACTGGTTACTTCATTCATCAAAACTGAATCTCAGGTTTAAAAAAAAAGGTGTGAATAAAACCACGTGCTGAAACAAACCAATGATTTAGCCAGCTGTAATGAGAGAGAGAGAGAGCAAGAGAGAGAGAGAGAGAGAGAGACAGTCAGTGAGAGACAAAGAGAGCAAGAGAGACGAAAAGAGAGAGAGAGAATGACAGGGAGAGATAGAGAGACAGAGCGAGAGAGAGAGACTGAAAGAGAGAGAGCTTTCATAAGTGTGCAAAGATCCTCTCCTGAGTATACGACCACGACTGGCACCTTCGATCATTTCCAATCAGTCTACAATTAGAGCGAAGACATTCTGTGACTA
Organism: Yasuhikotakia modesta; assembly: GCA_036877545.1. Lineage (NCBI taxonomy): Eukaryota > Metazoa > Chordata > Actinopteri > Cypriniformes > Botiidae > Yasuhikotakia > Yasuhikotakia modesta. Next base: position 8,099 of record JBAJNP010006421.1, on the reverse strand, counting down.
AGTAGCAATCACTATGCCCTTTCATCCCATACACCCGCAGCAGCAACCAGTGGTATTAACGATTATGGCCATGTCAGCCTTTTTAGCTTGGCATTTACTGAGATATGGATCTACGGTGGACATGGGCCAACATCTAGCAGCGCATGACACAAACTCAAGGGCGAACCTTTGTGAAGGACACCTGTCAGGGGTTTCCAAGCATCTGACCGATGTGGCAGAAGTAACATTTAGGAGCATAAAAACAGAAGATGAAGAGCGACCTTTCATATCGCGATTTAATAGAATGCCGGAGTCTGCTAAAGGTCATGCGGTGTCATCCATTGCTGTCCACCGACAGCGCTACAAGTAGCATGAGGTGTAATGATATATGAAGCTATAGATCAAATGGTTCCATACCCTAATGATCTCAGTTCTGCACCGAAGAACCGATGAAATTCTGCACACAGAAGCTGCTTGTTACTAAGCTGCAGCCTAGCTAACGCAGAACGTTCTTAAAATGTTCTGTAGCGTTCTCTAAAACTTCTCTAAGAGTTATCAAAAACATTCTTGTTGTAATAACAGAACTTTTTTTACATTGCATGTTGTATCAAAAAACATTACTCTTATGTTATTTATTCTAAAAACAAGTTACATAAAAACATTCTTTAAATAACATTAATACAACATCAAAAAAATTGATGCTTTACATGTTCTTACAACATTCAAAATAACATTTTTAATCTTTGTGTTACCCATGGCAAACATTTATACAACCTAAAATTGTTAGCCAAGAGTTCCAATTTTGCAACAGACAATTTGTGAGACACCGTAAGAGATGATCTTCAGATTGTAAAGAAGTGACTGGAGACACTACATCCAGATTGTGCAATTTTTACACCTTTAAAGAGCAAAAATCTAACTAATGCCGTCCACCTACATTCACACAGAACAGAACTAATGTTATCTGACAAATCTCATGTTACATTGTCCAAATCTGCAGGGCACAATGTTTAACTTAGACATTAATGACAGTCTAGTTAGTTCTGGGTTTAGGGAGTTCTGCCAAAACTCAGTTTATTGGTTGACTACACTTGTTATGTTTTACACTTGTGCAATGAATTCTTGTAACCTGTTACCATAACTCCACCAGCAGCATTTAACAAAAAGGGCAAAAGTGCAATTGTCAGCACAGACACAACACTTCTTTAAGTTTGTGAAAATGATTTCCTTAAACAACATGACAACTTGCATATCTTATTATTCACCACAACAAGGGTCTTTGGGGGGATAAGCAATCATGTGAACTGTATTAAAGTCCCAGACAGCGTGGAGAATAGCAAGCGGTTTTACTAGAGAAGACCGAACGTGTGAGGCTTGCTGTGTCCAGGAACGTCCGTTAGATGGAGCCGTAGATGGGCTGGCGTCCAAACCCAGCGAGTCCCAGCCTGCTAGCTCTCCGTTCTCAAGGACCTTTAAAGATCAAAGCCCAGCACATAACAAGAAAGAGAAAAAGAGGAGGGATTCGCGAAGCAGAAGAGCCGGCATGCCCTTGCACTGATTAAGCCAGAACTTCCTCCCACTGAAGCAGAAGAAAACCATCAGGACGGGGGAGTGGGTCTGTGTGAATCACTAGCTCCACCTCCCCCGGTACTGATGGAGCGGTTCCCAACCCAACGCACGGTTCCTATCATCTCACAGCTTCTAATGTGGACATGAAGGGCTTCCTGTGAAACTGCTGAAAATAAGAAGAAAGGTCGTGCGGGGGGAGATGGATGAGGTCATTTCCACCAGCAACGAGAGACAGTATTGTGCTCAGACTAACTGACGTGCAGAGACTGTGTTTGACCGGGATGAAACACAACATACAGCATGTGACCGAACCTGAGGGACATGAGAACCAGGACAGCAGGAACGCTGAATTAGCCACAGCTTTGCGGGGTCAAGACATAAAAACAGAAGAAAACTATAACGGTCAATGTCACAAACAAGTTCATAAGAGCTTCAGAGAGGACAAACTATTTACCTCACATAATGCGATAACACAGCGATTCCTTTAGCTTGGCGTATAGTTACATGAAACTCTTTTACTCATTTCTTAATCACGTTATACAACAAACATATTCTTATTTCAACTGTAGTTAAATTAAAATAACTGACTAAACATTGACCTCATTCTTCTAATCTTCCTCCACGGCCCCCAGCTAACAATTTTAGGCTGCAAGAACGTTTCCCCCACCGCTAGAATTTACTTTAAACTTTGAAAAGTAAATAAACACCATTTAAATTTTGAAGGGTTAGTCATGAGGTCCTCACAGATGTATCGTGTTCATAAACGAAGGGCTGTTTTATGTGTACGCCCATCTTCCAGGCAGCTCTTGGCAGCCTTCTGCAGTCTGCCTGTGAGAGGAAACCGCTAGCTTCAATAATTAATCCTGTACAAGATCCATCAATCACTTCATCTCTGAGAGTCAGGGAGATAGATACCAATCCTATTTATTTCAAGTGGGGGCGAGCGGCAGGGGTGTGGATTACTGAGGTACGCGAGCTAGGCTGGCAGACTCCATGAAATGGAATAATACATCAGACTTTTGCGTGCACGCTGGTTCCCCTGCCATTTGATCCAGAGAGTCGAGAACACGATGGCATTTACTTTCAACCTCTTGTAAATATTAGCCGCACAACAATGCACTGAGAACAGCATGCAAATAAGCGCCACACAGACGCCATATCCTGTTTCTCTTATGTGGTTAATAAACGAAACCCCTTTCACGACGCAAAAGCCCGGCCCGGAAGTTGAAAAGCAGAGGTAGAAATCTATTTCTCCACCCTTGAATAACTTTGCACCTCACTGAACACACAGAGGCAGAGAGGAGAAAGATGGGAGATGAGAGGAAGAGAAAAGAAAGGAGGTGGGGTGGCACACGATAAAAAATGAAAGCGCAAGCTGGGTTCAATTTAGAAGTTCCCATAGGAGGTGAACTGACCTGTATGTGCAACAATAGAGGTCAGGTAATTTTGAGCAGGGACCCCTGTCAGAGTGTGCTGGAGACCCCTGTCCTAAAGCCAAGAAAAAAACTGAAAAGTCCTTGTAGCATTCGAGACCCTAGAATGACCCACAGGTAGGTTCTCATTACAGACAGAGGCACTCAGCTACCCGACTGACGGTTACAGAAACAGGGAACAAAACGCCCAGTCCGCTTTACTTATAAATGCACTTCAAGTGTTACCACCAACAAACTCCCAGCTAACAACACTTTGAAAGATCTTGAAACATTATAACAGTTTTTAGAGAAAGTTGTTACTACTATTACTACTGTTAAAATCTTAAGATGCCCCACAAGCATCTTAAGAATTTTAATTTTAAGTTTTTAATTTATGAAATATGACGTTCAAAAAGTTAAACCAACATTACTGCCATGTTTTTGATAACATTGAGAAACCTTTTAGAGATGTTGTCAACGTTCTGAGAACGTTCCCTGTTGGCTGGTTCCCAGGAGTAGCTGTGCATTACAGTGATTTTACCACAGTAAGGGAATATGGTTACCATGGTTATAAAACTTGAGATTAACTTATTAATAATGGTAATCACAAACTTTTCTCAATTTAACAGTTTAGCATAACAGCAGATGATTATTCGCTTATTAAATTACATAATGCATACAGCATGACACGTTCCACCTTACAATATCCAGCCATGTTTGAAGCCGTTTTAAATCTTAAGACATTATAGTTTAAATGACTATAAACGCTCACTGAAATCACTGTAATGCACAGCCCCTCGTGGCTTATTGCTTTATTTTACTACAGCTTTGAATGCATATCAGCTCATCCAATCAGAATCAAGCTTAACAATAAACAAAAGCAAACCAAACCACTCAAAGCGCTGATCACCGATATCCCAGCGCAGCCACGAACCGGCCTTCACATTACAAGAATCACTATTATAATGTGGGAGACATCGACAATACATTCTAGAGGAAAGCAGTTCTCAAAAACATAATGGTCTAAATGAAATACTGGCAGCAATCCCAACGTTATAAAATATTCAACAGGAAATAAAAAAATATCTACCCATATCAATAAACAAATAACAGGAAATTGTTTTGGTGTGCAAATGAAAGGCGGCTTATTTATGCAAATTGAGATGCCCAGAAGAAGGAGGTGGCATTTGAACCCTAATCTCAAATCCAACATTTGAGAAGATTCTGCAGCTCCACCCTAGCGGCCCCAGAGCGGCGCGTTTGAGATTCAAGTCACGCCTCGGACACCTGTTCATAAAAATGTTAAAGCATTTCTCTCAACAAACACAAACAAGCAAACATGACCTTTAATTTTCCCTGATTGCCCCAGAGAGGCCAACGAACTTCTCGCTAAACACTTGCAATTCATACGGGGTAATTTTAATTAGTCACGATTGAGAGGAACGTCCCATTGACGACATCAGAAGAAGATAAACGTTCAATCACAGGTACACCGACGTTCGATTGTATCAACCGAACTACAAACAACTACAACAAAAAAAACACACAGATGGCTTCCAAAATCATCAAACGCTGTAATCAGACAAGCGGGTTGTTAAAAGGTAAAAATCCCAAAACTGTTGCAACGTTCATAAAGAATGAGTCTCTGAATCTTCTAATGAGTTTGGGTTCATCTGAGGTGGGGGGTTACAGAACCCTTTCAGAAACACCAGCACTGACACTGAAAGAGCAGGTGAAGAGATGGAGGTGTAAATAACAAGCAGTCTGGCCTCTGAAAGGCCCAGACAGGCCAATACATCTGCTTACTGGCCATCCAGTGCTGGAACGGATCTCTGCCAAGCTAGATTCGAGTCCGAAATCAGACACTTTGCCATCCATAATAAGAGCAATATGAAGCAGCCACAACTGACATAAAGAAAACATTTACTTCCTGAAGGAAAAACAGAGAGAGAGAAAAAACGAGTGTGTTTGACGCCACTGGAAGTCGATACTGTGTGTCTGCTACATAAAGGGTGCAATATTATTCTCACTGCGAAACTAAGTGTTAAACACTTTTTGAAAGCAATGATGCTTCTAAACACAAACATTGCGTTGGCTTCTCTGCGCAGACAAAAGCTTTGAAATGGAGTTCAATTAAAAGATACAATTATTACACAATATTTAGGTTTAACCCTTTAAAACCACATCCGGTTGACAGCAAAGCTGTTTGTATTTGTTATTTTATCTTGTTACTCATTTCAGCTTTTAATTATGCCTGTTTCTTAATCTATATAGCACTAATTGTTATATAATCACCTACAGTACGTGTCTTAATTTAGACGACAGATTTGGCGGTTCTGTAAAGAAATCATTATCTTTCACACACATTTTATAGCGTTGCGATATCAAACTGTACTTATAGCAAATTAAAAACTACAAACGCCCCTTAAATAGTATAAATGTATAATAGACAAATTATGAGTTACTCGCCCACAGTATGAATGATAATAATCAGCAGTCATAATTTTTAAATCTGTGCATCCTCATTAAATTATACACAAGCAGAAAAAGACGTTTTATCACAACAAGTTTGATGCAAGTCACCCCAGCCAACCCCAACAAACTGTGTAACATAAAGGTTACATAAAGGTTTGTCTTTGTTCACACGCAGGTCTTTTATTATTTGTTCAGTCTGCGCTCACAAAACAGTCATTATATTTTCAAAGCTGTGACAGAGTGATGTGTATATAATTAAAGTCCTGACCCGAAACTCGTACTGAAGAAACGTGACGAGCGGGAGGTCAGGGAAGATTCTGATGAGAGATGAAGATAAAAGATGGACGTTCCCTTTATTGTCAGACCCGACTGAGGAGCGAAGCTAATCAAACGTGTGGAACGTAATAAAGCGCCAGTCTGACTTTTTAAACGTGACATCACCTCCTTATTTAAAACATAGAAACAGAGAAAAAACAAGCCAGACACAAAATGAGCAGATAAACAACAGAGTTCTACAACAGCGAGGTGAAATTTCAAAGACATTCAGATACAAATCAAAACAAGGACTGTTTTTAACAAGCATTTTGGTGTGGATTTAAAGAGATAGCTCAACCAAAAATGAAATTCTGTCCACCCCCACTTACTTCTGTTGTATGATAAACGACCGCTTGGAAATTCTGCTGTCATCTTTTTGGTGCACAACGAAAAAGGGAAGTCACGATAATTTGAAACAACACGAGGGGCAAGTAAAATATTACAGATTGTTTATTTTTGGCACGCTGTCCCTTTAACCTCTCTGTTGTAATCGTCAGGGTTCTAGATGCAATGTAATCAAACACAGAGGATGGCTCTGATCAGTATTTAATCTGTAAATGGATTTCACCGGCAGGTACACCCCCCTCACGAGACGTATCATGTCGTCTCTGATTCGGTGGGGAAATGCAGTCATTTCAAAGCTCTCTTTTTCCAGCCCCTTCCACATCCTGCGTAATCAGAACCCTCTCTGGGCGCTGCCACCGGACGTGACTGTAACCGGAAGATTCCGTTCTCTCAGCCCACGACTCTCCCCGGGCCGCTCCAGTGCCGTGTGCGTCCACCACGGCACCCCGGCAGGAGCTGAGACATATTGCACATGGGCACCGCGCCCAGCCGTGCCGGGTAGAGCGGCTTAGCCATGTTGACAGGGCATTAAATGTGTAGAATTGAGTTCAGAATGGGTTCACAGGTCTTTACCCAGCTAACAATTTAAAACATTTTACTAACATTTACATTAAGAAACAAAAATGTTTTTAAAATTAAAAAAATTATTTACATGTTTTATGAACCATCCAGTATTTTTAGACGTTGTTTTAACATTATCACTTGGTTATATAAACAATAGTTAAACATTATTGAAATGTAGTTTATAAAAACATAAAGTAATGTTTTTAAAACGTATTGCAAACAACTTAAGAATAACATTTTTAGCATTATTCTTTAAAAACTAGCATTACTTCAAAAAACGTTTTTGAGACATTTTAGACAATGTAAGCCAACGTTCTGAAAACCTTCCCTGTTCTCTCTCTCCAGCGAGTCCCACTTTTTCAGCCTTCTGATAGCAGGGTTGACACTTTTGAACACACCGGATGCCCCACGAGAGCCATTTTTGATGAGAGACCGTCATACAAGTTTCACATACATCATCATTCAGTGTTTGCTTTCAGACTGAACTAAACATACGTGACATTGACCGTGAGAAAAACCACGTCAAGGAGAATGAATAGTCTGCTAATAAACTTGGCTTTGGGGAACTGGGAAGTTATTGTCCGTCTCTGTACGGTATCCTTCTCTTAAAAATCTGTCTGAAAGACTAAATCAATGTCCCACAATAAAACCAAGTGAGAAAACCTCAAAAAGCCACTTTACACAATACCCACAAAAACAATTATGATTCTATTCAAATGTGAAGCAGTTTTGCCATTACACCTACAAGCCCAAAGAACACCAATCCATAACCTCAGTCTCTCTAGCGCCACCTCTGGCTGAAACATAAAATTACAGGTTAGTTTACACACATTTGATTACAAATGTTCAAGCCTAATAAAGCCAAACTGACCAGGAAATTAGACCCAATAGCTAGAAAACATTATAAACTATTGTTATTATAAACCTACTATTGTGGTAAGAGATTATGTCCAACTTTGATCTATTACGTACAGATTTTAGTTCATTTTTAACAAACAAAATGCCAACTTCAGGTTAGTTTAAAAACTAACTTTTCAAATAGTTCTTGGTATATGATCTGACCTCAACCAACTTAACAATTTTCGTTTGATATCTGCTCACAGAAGCCACTGTCAGATCTGCCTGTCTAATTAGTTTTCATGTTTGCCTCAAACTCTGTTATGTTGTTTTCTCCATGCCTTTTTCTCACTCGTATAAAGGACTGTGGTGTTGCGGTTGTTCCAGTTAAATAAATTGTCAATCCTTGGCCCATATTTCCTACAAATCTCACTCCGACAATTTAAAAGCAGAGCTGCGCTTCTGTTTCACCTGCCTTAAACCTTCTCTCTCATTTTCAGCAAATTGGTTTATCAAATTTTCCAGCAAATACATGAAATGTATTCCAGCTCACAGCCTCACCATGAATGCACACAGGGAGAGATATAAAGACAGATACAAATA
>JBAJNP010006420.1:0-25649 GCA_036877545.1 Yasuhikotakia modesta | reverse complement strand
TGTTAGATATATTAGTTATATCCTGTTGCAAACTTTTTGTAACATTTATTTTGGTTTGGTAGAAGTTTATTTTGCCTTGAAGGTTTGTTTTCTTAAGTGGTTTGTAATTTCCTGAATTTTCCTGAATTTTTTTATGCACTGTATTTTGCAGTTTACAGTATTAACAATTTAACCACTATGAACCTCAAACAGAGAAAGACCCTTGCAGAAAAATATTACTATATTGTTAAAAACATTCAAATGCTTGTTTCCTCAGACTATGTTGATGAATGTCTTTTAGATGCATCATTCTTTCAGGGTAGCTCTGAGAGTGCTGCTCTCAGACACTAGAGGGAGAGCTTGGTAGCAATGCTAGTGGAGAGAAACATTTATTTTAAGTTTATTTTAACTGTGTCATGAATTGACCTCTGATCCTTTTAATAAATATCTTCATTTATCTGGAATAGCAGCACACCTGTGCAGAGAGCTTCCTGTAATCCCTCTAACTGAGATATAAACGTTCTTTAACTTTTTCTTTAAGTTTGCTACAAGGAAGGGAAAAAACACCTATGCAGAAATCAATAGCTTTTAATTTTGTTCTATTGATAAACCTTGATAGTGCAGCAGTTGAACCGGGCCGCTGTCAGCGGTCATGGCAAGAGGCAGATGAAGACTAATTGTGCCCTGACCCATATAAGACCGCAGCCTCCACCTTGCTTGAGCCGCCCGATCCGGCGTCGCCTGGTCGGCCCTAGACCTACTTCTGCGGCCCTGCCTGTGGCATGTTGATAAATTACACTTCTTAACAACCATTGATTACTTTAGGCTTCTCCACTTTGTGTGACAACTGTTCAGTCACACCGAATGGGGCTTAATGGCACATTAGGAGGAGGAAAGTACACAGACTCCCCAGCTTTGATTAAACCTGCTTGTTGCCTAATAAAGACAAACTGAAGTGTGTTGGGTCCATAGTAGCTGGAGACCACAGGGCTGGAGGTATGAGATGTGGGCCTGGTGTTTGCTGGATGTGTTTATTGAGGCTAATTTGGTTGTTTCTCTGAAAGAAGTAACAAGACAAACAGCTATTAAAGAAAGTAGATATTTTGCATTGATCTCAACCACAGTAACATCCAGATGTATATATATATATATATAATGCTTAGAATGTGCAATTGTTTAGTTTGGGGAATAATTGCATATGCATACTTAAGATAGTGTTATTTTAAATATTTTATTTTTATGTTTGAAAATGGTGGCAGTGGTGCCATTTTGGTGGCATATACATCTGCTGAAGTAACATTTGCAATTTAAAATCTAGACCTGAGGTAAAAACATTTAAACTGCCATATGACAAGGTCACATGCAAACAAAACAGTGTTGTTAGTCTAAAATCAAGCCCTCCATTTGTCACTCTTTTCCATGTCAATCAATTCCAGCACTTTTTTTTTTTGCATCGCTGTCATCACAACTCAAAAAAGTGTGAAGGCTGTTTGTCTCTCTTTGCTAAAGAAAATATGGCAGAGCAATGAACACCAGTCTGCCCAACCTGTTGGTTCAGCCGTCAGTTTAAATCAGCGTTGACACTCCTGTCAGTTTCCCTGACCCTGGAGAGACTTCTACTGACCTGGACCATCCTATTAGGGTCAAAAAGCAAAAACTCAGCACCAATCCAAAAACAAAAGCTGCCAACCCCTCATTAGAATAAAGATAATGTCACCTCTAAAGACGAAGTGCCAGTTGGAGAGACTGAGAGCAGCTGTCTAAGTGACAGCTTTTGTGTTGAAGTTTTAAGGCAGACCCTCGGGCAGAGGTGGACCCTGGCAGGTCAGTACGGCTCCAGGGTCGGGGCTTTTTGCCTCTGCAGTATCACAAGCAATGTTGTTCTCCCAGAAAGGGCCTGGCACTGCTGTCATCCACAGATCATGTGAAACTGTCAAAAGTCAAGTTTAGCATCGAAGGGTTAAACTGATTAGCCATGCACTTGTGCTCCCTGGGTCAGAGTTGGAAGAACAATGGTTTGATTATGAAATGGAGATTTCTTTCATTGCTTGCTTAATACCACCTCCTTTTTCCAGAGTGCTCAAATAAGCACAAGTCAGATGATGGTCTTGCGGGACTCAGCAGTGAATGTTTCTCTTCTTCTTCAGCCCTACCCTTCCTCAAGCTGCTCCTCTCACTTCCTGTGGCTATCGCTCCCGTTTGGATAGCTGTGCTGCCTCGCCCCATAACACTGTATCTCTGTACATCTCTCTGTGGCTCTCCAAGAAGACACTCCTTGACTTCTTTTCTCTTTTCCTTTCTTCTCTTTCTTTCCCTTCACGAATGTCCTCCACCCCCTTTCACTCACCCTGCTGGTCCATCTAACTGTGCACTTCTCAGTCTCGCCCACACTTCTCTCTGGGAAATGTAGATCTTTTCCTGACAAGTTCCTCACAGACTGGAAAAGAAGCAAAGCCTCTGGAGACCATCAGGAATCTTCTGCCAAGAAATGCGTGGGAATGATCTGGATGGGAGGAAGAAGGGATTTTAATTGTTTTTCTCCTCTTTTTTTCTTCTAAAATTAGGCAGTGGAAAAAATGTGGTGATTGTTCATTTATTTGTCTTATGTAAAAGCAGGCCTGCGGATTTGTTCTGGAAAGACCGTGGTTGTGTAATCCAAGAGCAGAATAGGATTAATTTTGTGTTGTTGGTGGTTGTCCAGGAAGGTTTTCATGACATGTCACAACATATTCAGGACTGGGCAAGACTAAATGTGATGGTTTAAAAATGGGCCCTTGGATGCTAATCAAAATATTCTCTTTAACCCAAAGGACAATTTTATTTCTCAGAGGTTGTAGTTTTATGGAAGTGGACATGAATTGGAGATCTCAGTTGTGTTTCACAAAGTATAAACTCTGTGAAAGATGCTTCTCCTAAAATTGCTTATAAGAAAAATAAACAAAAAAGAGACACTTTTGAAAGTACATTAAAGAGTGTTGAGCTCTAAAATTATTGTAGATTGTAGCTAAAAAAGTTATTAAAGCTATAAAAATTAGATTTCATATTTTAAATGATTAAATATTTTAAACTTCACTTTTGATTTGGCTTGGCAAATCTGAACTCAGTTTTGTGACATTGTTAAGATCTTTGAAACGATGATGGAGACATTTGTGAGATTTCTGGGTGTTTTATTTTTTTTGAGAAATATCTGAGACACAGGAGACTTAAGCAAAAGTTTCAATTTGTGCTTTATTTAATCTTGTTACTGTCTAGAAGAAATAATTGAGATAATTTATATTATATATTACTATTAAGAGTTCTTAGATTTTCTGTTCCTGAGGGATGTTCATGTATGGTGTTTATAAACTTGCATATCACAGTTTATCGCAATATCACACTATACACAATAACATCCTTTTCTTAATCCAGACAATTTGGAGACCAGTTGCCTCTTTAGATGACTGCAAATTTATGTGCAAATGAGATTTTTCATGTATACAATCAGTTGCCTTTGACTGCAGTACAATGGATCAATCAGCACGTTTACAGCTGCATATTTACTCTGTGTTTATGCACTTTATAACACAGCTGAAAAAACACATGCTGTACTTTTGTGGGTTCGTTAAATGCACAATCAGATGGTTCTTGACTGGAGAATGGTGAAGTTCAGCTGTGAGGTAGAGGCCTCTGGAAGTTCATGCATGTCTGGAGACAGATGTTATTTTTGTTGGCCTGGGGGTCCGCTGACCTGTAATGATTATATCGCAGACATCCTTCTCTGCAAAAACACCCCAACAACACAAGAGCTGAAACCTAATGAGAGATTTATTTATAACCTACATGGTCCAGGAGAAAGTTGTGCTGTAAATGAAAGCATGTATGAGCAGAAGTAATTTATGGATTTTTATCTGTGTTATTTACTCTTCATTTCTCATTTATTATCTGCATGTTTAATAGCCACTTATTATTATATCTTCTTCTTATTGTTATTTTATAGCCTATTAGGCATCGTTTCAACTAGTCTATTCCTCTACATAAGACAGAAGAACAGGGAGGAACTAGACATGTGATGCATTAAGGAGACGCCACGCACTCATGGCTTTCAGCACCTCCTTTAAATGCTCCTCACAGCCCCTGTAGAACTTCAGCCTGCAGGGGCTCCCCGGAGGTCAATCTGTGGTTGAACAATGTCACTTACCATCTTTGTTCCAAAATGGACTTAAAAGGGCCTTTATTGCGATGCACAATCAGGCCTCTTTCTTATATTAAAGGCACATGACACATCAAAGGTGGGGGGCATCAGGAGAGTTGAAGGGGATCAGCAACCAAGCAACTGTATTAGCGCATTGTCCAGCGCTGTGAATACGAGGGAGAGGTTTCTGATTTTCAGCTGTCAGATCTTCGCCTCCGCAGGACTGAAGCTGTTGTTGTGAATGTGTCTTTATCTACCAAGCAGCCAGTAAGAGAATGACACAGTCAGATGTGGGCGGGGCCTATAGCGTGTCTTTATATTAACTTCATTTACGTTTGATGACTGAGTTGTCCGCATCAGGACAATGCCTAAAAAACTGTGTCATTTTCTTTAATGCAAGGTCACAGTTTTCATTTTCATTTAAGACACTTCAGTTCAAATATATAATAAGAAGAAATAAGTATATAATAGAATATATAATAATATATAATAATAATAAAAACTATGATTGAATTTAAAAACAATACCAGTAATTGTGCACAGCAATCTTTTATTCTAATTTATTTCTTTATTTAACACAAAATGTACGTTTCGAAGCATGTAACTGAATTATTAAGGCAAAACATTGGATGTGGTTTACGTTTAATAAATGTTTATTTTTGTATAGATGATAACATCTACTACTGTTACAAGAAAAGCCTTTGTTTTAAAATTTTATGTTATATGGCTGGGCCATCCTCATTAGTCCATATTATTCAATACGGTACTATGCTTTAAATAAATAGTTAAGAAGTTAAATTAGGGCTGCCAAGGCTAGTCTTACAAACAATTGCTTCCCTTTTAACTAGTGTGGTTAACCTCTCACATGGTGGTCAGTGAGGACTGGGGGTAAATTGCTAATGTAAACCAGGGCAAACAAAGTGCTAAGCTTGTGTTCTGTGTTGACATGTATACTAAACAACAACAGAATATTATAGCAGCACACTAAAGCCACAACATGTGGCTTCTGAGTGTTAGTGCTGTTTTTTCAGAAAGTGAGAGAGGTTGAGTCAGAAATAGAGAGAGAGAGGCCCTGTAAATTCAGCACGGCCACGGGTCTCAATCTGTGCACCGCAGGAAACTTCACTGGGTGGTTTGTTTAGCTGGATGTGATTTCGAGTGGCAGGAAGGGGCGTCACCCAGTCATAAGGAACACAATAGGACATACTTTCTCAACACAGTTAATAGGCAATAATGCCGTGGATGGCATCCAAGCACCTCCGTGGCCCATGTCCTCAATTTAAGACACCCCTAGGCCGCCACTCACTGCTTCCATCATTTATAACATCACTTCATTTATCACCGAGGGTCCTGAGAATTTATGTGTGGGGTTAAATTTAACTCGGAGTCACTGCTGGTGTACGTTTTTATTAATGTGTATTGTTTGACCTTTGTTGCTTTTGCTGAGTGAGAAAATTACAGTTTCAGGATTTTAAATCTGCGTAAGATAACTATTTTTCCTCTTTTTCGCTCACTGCAGCACTTCAGTCAGATCACAGGAGTCATTTTACACACTGACTATTATGCGGCACCATGATTAACACGTGATTGAGGTCATGAACGTAAAAACTGTTCTAACTGCTGCCAACATATAATCTCAGCAACGTTTGGCAAAACATTCTGTTAACATATTGTACAAACACACTGGAAAAAAAGAACAGGACAAAGTACAAGAAACAGCACTGTGGTATCGTGTTGCAGAAAATGAGCATTTACCCTCCCTGAGTAACTGATTCCAGGAAAGGTTGGTAGCGGAGAATGAAGGAACAGAAAAAAGAGAGAGAGCCGGGCCTGGGATTTTCGAAACACTGAACAAGATAGATTCTCTCCAAATCCTAATTGGAGAACAGTTGATTTAATTGGTATCCATTTGGCTGACAAAAGAAAGCAAGGGGCTGTGGGCAGGCAGGGAAGGCCCCTTGGGGGATGTGAACATGGAGTGGCTCTGCCGAACGCTTGGGGACGGATCACTTCCAAAGACAAACCGTGGGAGCTGGCAGGACAGATTGTAGGAGGAAGGGGGTTGGGGAGACGGGACGGGGGTGTGGGGTGGAGGAAATGCAGAGAAGCCTTTCAGAGCAGAGCCATCTTTATTTTAGAAAGCACAGGCGGATTGTGAGCTCTAAAGCCACTCTCCTGCGCTCGGGGAAGGAGGGTGTAAGAGGAATCGGACCCAGGCAGGACAGGGAGGTTACGGTCCAACAGTCTCTGCAACCTGAGGCCTCTTACCGCCCAGACAACTAAATTACAGTGATCACAACAAACTAGCGAATACAGCCTGGATTAACTTGTCCACTTGGCCTTTAGCGTTTAGTCTCCACATTCTGATTGAAAGGGAAAAACAAAGACGTCCTTGTTTAGACACTTACTTTGTTTGACTTTTTTGCACTGTGATGGTTGATCCTAAAGTGTGGTTTTGTGTAACCTCAACAGATATTTTATTTTAAATGGAAATTTTAATGTGTCATTCATATGAGCTGTTTTGATCTGCAACTGTGCTGTCAAATTAATATAGCAAATCTGTTATTTATCCATTAAAAGATCTAAAGTTAGAAAAGCTGTGTGCGTGTGTGTGTGTGCGTGCATGTGTGTGTGTGCGTGTGGGATAAACAGAGAGCATCTGTGGAGGCCTGGACATGCAGACGGGGGGACTCAGGTGCTGCACTGTTTTTATGGCCTCTGTGGAGAGGAAGAGAACAGGGGGGTGAAGAAGAGAGAGAGAGAGAGACACAGAGAGAGACAGAGAGAGAGACACAGAGGAAGGGAGGCAGTGTGGATGACCCGAGGCCAGGCAACATAGACCTTCACTTCTGCCACTAGGGGACTCAGTCACTTCTTATCTCTTCCTGCACTTTCTCTCTTCTTCTATTTACTACACTCTCTCACCCCCTCTCTCTCTCTTACACACACACACACATCACATCTGTAAATGCAGTGTTTACATAGTAAAAATAAACTAAAATAATGTCAAGTGCACAGCGTGTCAATCCATAAAGCTGTTTAAACGTTTTCTTTGTTGAACACAGAGCTCTCTCCAGTCTCTTCTTTTTAGTAACATCAGATCTATGCCAAACTCATGTACGCTAGCTGCTAGCTCCTCCTTACAGTAAGTGACAGGACCGGCCTCACCTTGCCAAGCACTTAAAGAGGCAATCTCTCAAAACTCGCCTTTCAATTAAAGCCTGTGTGTGTGTGTGTGTAAGAGACGTACACACTTTAGGGGTTGCGGTGACAGGGCAACAAGCCCATTCCTGATGTAAATGAAGAGATGCATATCAGTGTTAATCCATTGCTTGGTAGTCACAGCCATACCTAAAGTCTGTCTAATTTTTGTTGCCCTCCCCTTTCCAGCCAGAAGCGTATCGATCGGCTGTAATTGAAGTGTACTTGATAATCCACAAGGAAGCAGGGAAAAGAGGGACCCTCAACTCTGTGTGTGTGTGCTGGCGCTGTGAGGGTCTTAGGTATGGGCGGGCTGGGTAACACCCCTTTCACAATTTTTTCGCAGCTGATTAAACTCATTGAGAGGCAGGCAAGTGGAACAAATGGATACAAAAGTCTGCCAGGCAGCCAACAGCAGCACAGATTTCTTCATTGAAACTGCCAGCTCCAAATCTCAAAGGTCTCTACACTATTACCCCGCAGGAGAGCCCTGCCCCGCGCTCCCTTAACTGTACGAATAACCACACAGAGACCCACAGTGCAGCCGTGGCGGATCTGAAATCTGTAAATACAATT
Organism: Yasuhikotakia modesta; assembly: GCA_036877545.1. Taxonomy (NCBI): domain Eukaryota; kingdom Metazoa; phylum Chordata; class Actinopteri; order Cypriniformes; family Botiidae; genus Yasuhikotakia; species Yasuhikotakia modesta. The sequence continues at coordinate 17,722 of JBAJNP010006420.1, read as the reverse complement.
TCATAAATTTGATAACATGGACACAGTTGGAATTAAATTGTGCTTTACTCGTCCCCGTGAAGGGAAATTCAATGCATTTAGTAAGGAGTTAAGCTATGGTAAATGTGTTTGCTTACCGCTGTAGCTGTATGTAATTGAGGGAATATGAAGTTAGTCACATGACGCGACATGTGCAGGAAGTTGTTTCATCACAGAAGTGACACAAATAGAAGATCAAAGTGGGTTTCGCTCAAACCGAACGTCATCTGTCCATTGTTTGTTTGTAAGCAGGAAAGTGGTGGTGTGTTTCCGGGCAGACACTGTGAATGGCTGTCAGACACAGCCTGTTATCAGGCTATCTAGCTGGGCTTTGTTTTCTTATTTATCAGTATATACTGAATATCTATTCCAGATCCTTGTATCTGTGAAGAATAGAAGAGGGCTTCTATGAATGATTTCATCATTTAATTATTGTTACTTTTATTCATTATTGTTAGTATTTACAGTTTGTTAAACCTAGTATGTACAAAAGTCAAAATGCCTTTTTTAATGTACACATTTTGTACATTAATGTTTAATATACATTTTGTTTAATGTACACAATGTTTATAAACAGTTTGATCAACCGCTGTAGCACAGTTTACACAGGTGTGTTGCATAGTACCCTCCCGTCTCTCGTGTAGATGCCCTGTCAGAGGAAGACATTAATAAACAAAGTGTCACATTATATTTTACTCTGGAAAGTCCAAATTCATACTTAATTATTTAGAATGAAAATGTAACCTTGCCAGACGGTCGTGTCAGTATCCCTGATTATCATCATGCATTGACATTTGGCCATGAGGACACAGAAAATGACCAGGCCTGAATGGATGCCACTGTGTGTGATGAAAGTGAAAACAGAGGCTTTGTGCAGGAGTGCTGCTTTAGACCATATGACTTATTTACACTAGTGAGAAAGGAAATACTGTGTTATATAAGAGCAGTTCAATTATACAATACAGTATAGTATAGTATAGTATACAGTATGGTACAGCATATGGATCTTTAATAAAATGTAACAAAGATAATTATATAATTTAATTATGAGTTGATTGAAAATTTAGCTTAATTTTTGTGAATTTTGTCAATGTTTCATAGTACACTAATATATGTAGCAGAAAAACTCATTTGGATTTAATAGGGTCTTTATGTGAAAAATGCATTTTGATACTCACACACACACACACAAACACACACACACTCTCATAACAGCCAGCAACCTCCAGGTATCTCAGTGCCCTCTTCTCATTAACAACATTATCAACACCAGAGACCTTAGACTTATGAGGCCTCATGCTTGCTCTCAGCATGTTTTCACGTACACACACACACACATCCGTATGCCTGAAGAGACACACACACAATGCACGCACAATAACAACACACAGCAGGTGTCCAGACACACGCCCTTGCTCCTTAGGAGGGAACGAGACATAACCATAACTCCCTTCTCCTCTTCCTCACCCGGCTGACCTCTGTTTTAATTGGGCGGCAGGTAATTGGCGAGGCGGTTGCCCATCAGCCGACACCTCTGCGTATGCCGTCTGTCATCTCTATTTATTACATTCTGCACGCACCCTGGGTTTGAGTAATCAATTTCACAAGGATACAGGCCTGATATCTGCCAGCATGCACATCATGAGGCCCGCTCGCCTCTTATCAAGAGCAGAATTGTTGGTTAGAGGTCAGGAGCAGATAAACGGGGGTATAAAGCAACTGCCCCCCTCCTTATTCTAACCTTACCTCCACAAACAGAAAGGTTGGGGAGGAGATGTTGGGCGGGAACAAAACACTCGCCCAGCGAGAGGCCGCGACCCCTGTAAGGTGCCTCTTGTTATGGCCGACCTTCAGAATTTCATCATCGTGTTCCTGACTGCTTCATAATTTGGAGGCAGGCTCATGTTTGCCAACAACTGAATCTGTGATATTCCTCTGCTACCATAGTATATACAGTACTTTATAAAGTACATACATTTGTACAGTAATAATGAAAATTCTATAATATAATTTACATTTCAGATGATTTGGCTGGCTTTTAATATTTTTGTTACACTGTATAGCTGCAGTGTTGAAATGCCCGTTGGCCAATCAGATTAGAGAGCCACAACTAACCGTGATGTAATCTTGATTTTACAGTGCTTTTATGGACCAAAAACACTAAATGTTTCACATTTAAGCATGAGCAACTGAGCTCAACAGCGCAGCACTGGAAGTCACCAAAACAGTTAAGCGTCGCCCAATGCAGCTATATTGAGGAATTATACTTTAGTCTAGATATATTGTTACTGTATTACCACTGACATTATTGTTATAGTCTGTAATATCCATTCAGAATTCCATAGTCATTTCAAGTTCTTATGAGATGATAAGGTCATTGTGCCATAAGTGGTCATTAACCATGGCCATAGTCATATTTAGGGATCACTGCATGCCTATATGTGCCTCCAAATCATGAAAATGTCATGCAGTTTGAATCAGCTTGGGTAAACATTCATTAGGTTGTTAGGCTGGCTGTGTAGACATATCCCACAATCCTTTGCAAGCAGCTGTGTATATTTGCAGAGCGGAATGGGCCCTGGATGAACATGTTTGGATGTTATTTGTGTCTCACATCAGTTTCTGCAGAAAGCTTTACGCAAACACACGCTGACCTGCGGGAAATTGTTTTAAGGTTTACTCTTTGTGCTTTTCTAGAGAATGAACCAGACTTAAGAATCTACTTTAAGGCATTGTTTCGGTCTGCTTATGTTTAAAACACAGCATTTAAATCCTACTGCATCCTCGAACATTAATACAGACAAGGCCTGAGTTTATTAGGCTGGAAACATCTGCTCCATATCAGCACACAACCACAGAACATTCTGTGACATTTTGTCTTTCTCTGGTGACCCCCGTGGCCCCTTTACAAGTTAAAGAGCTGATGAGAGTTTTGCTGTCTCTCTCTCTTTCTCTCTGTTACATTATCAGTGTCTCTGTCTATGTCTCTCAGCCACACCAGCCCCCACTCAGCTTTGATCATCCGCTCTGTCATTAAGCTGTACATGCCCAGGCTTTAAGACACAACCATATGGTGTTGTTTCATTGTGGATAGAGAGACTCGGGATGATCATGATCTGTGTGTGTGTGTGTGTGTGTGTGAGAGAGAGAGAGATTCACTGATATGGCACCACCTAGGGGACCTAATAAAACACAAAATGTAATGATTATTTTCCCCTGAAGTAATTCATATCTGTTTAATTGTTGGTGTACACAAAGCTTACGTCCTTGAAAGATAACAATTGCAGTACAGTTTTTTAGTTGAGGGGTGTGAGGTCAAAAAATTGGGCAGTACAAATAAATCTGTAAATCATAAATTAATACCAATCAAATTATTTACACAGGTATTTAAGTAACACTTTATAATTGGGCTTATAGCGTATCACAAATGTGTCATTGATTATAATATTCATATTTTTAATATAAATGTAAAAAAAAACTAATAATGAATGCTGTAAAGTATTGCTCATTGTTATGTTATTCCACTAAGCAATATTTTTAATGTTTCTTGTGTTATATAAATTTGTTCTGCCCAGGTTTGAAGCACCTCAGTTGAGGATAAAATAGCATGTACTGTATTTGTAAGATGTGTATCATGCAGCTATTTCAACCACTTATTTATGTTCTATCCCCCCCTTCAAAATATAGATTGTTAGCATGCTAACAGCGAGAGTTCACAGCGAATGTATCAAAGCGATCAGTCTGCTGGTCACCGAGGGCCCAGATGCTCCCAGGTCTCCGTAGAGGTAAAGACCTTAGCCACATGTATGGAGGAAAAGCTGTTAGCTTCCCCTCAGAATCCTGACAAACGTGTTCAATGATGGGGCAAACAATGCCGACCAGCTCTGCTGTTAAGACGTTTGGTCTGTCTAGAGGCGTGTTTAGTATTCAGCTAGCAGAGCGTAGAAAGATAAAAGAGAACATGTCTATCTCTGAGACCACGGATGCCCAAAAGAAGCCATCAAACCCAGAACGCACCAGTATAACAGAGTCCTCTGGCTGTAGAAAGATGCTATCAGCATCCACAAGCTAAATCCCCAAACAGATAATGAAGCACAGGGCAACCAGCAAGAACTTATATGCCACAGGCATGGCACATGCGATCTTAAGAGGTGTAGTTTTCTTGTGTGAGCTGGAACATGTGTTTGTGTGTATGTTTAGAGCGTGATGTTAGATAAGTAAGTGTGTGTGTGTGTGTGTGTGTGTTTACATTGGAGGAAACCAAAACACAATTTCCCACTCATCCAACACACACACACATTTTTTGTTGGGTCAGGGAAGAAATGTTGCGATTAGTGAAAGTTTTTCTCAGGCTGACAGAGTGAAATAAACTTGAAGAGGATGAATCTGACACGAGTCTCTTCAGATAACACACTCTCTGCCAGATGCTGAATATTTCATTTGATGTGACTAGTGCTTTTTCAGGGTATTAATCTGTTTGATGTGACCTACTGACCTATAAAACAGCAAAGCCAACTGCAGGGCTGCAGAGCATAAGCTCATTTACTGTGGCAATATTAAACAGATTAGTTTTTTTGCCCCATTAATTACATTTAATGGAGCAAAAATAAATAATTAAAACATGCAAGCGCACGTAAATATGAAATTTGAATTATTTTTCAGTGATACATTGTTTGGCGGGAGTAACAGCAGAYTTACACAGTTTCRGATCAAACGTTATTTGGCAACAGTTAACATGTCATGACTGTAAATGGCAACTTTATGTACTGATCGTATTATCGACACAGACGGCTGTGGATCACAGAGTCTTTGTGCTTTTACTTATATGAGTGCAAAAAGCATAGAGAGAAGACAATATAATATGAAAGCCATGCAATGATAATTAAGACAACAAATGTCAATAAATGTTTATAGAAATGAATCACTCAATCAAATGTAAGAAAAAAATCTCCTTTCAGACATTAAGCGTAGGCTTTCTCTTTTTCCCGATTCACCGAAGGAATCCAAACTCCCACCCACTCGTCCGCACCTCCGTCCGTTACACTTTCATGTGTTTTATTAGGCCTCTGGGCCTCTTGACTTCTTCTGTTCGCTCTTTTGTGTGCGAAAACGCTGCATAAGTACAGCTATTTAGTCCAAGTATTACAGCTGGGAATTATTAATTTGTATCTGCTAAGCTTCATTTGGACTACTTAAGGAATGAGTGGGGAGGAAGGGAGAGAGAGAGCGAACAAGAGAAAGAGAGAGAGAGAAAGAAAATCATTCTTTTCTCTTGACTGTGGGCCTGAAGTCCCCAGGCTTTGGACAGATCCTAGTCGAGGGTCCGGAGTGTTAAATGTCAAGCCTTGTAGTGAGCTGTCAAAGAACAGAATAGGCCCAACATGATTGATGACTGGAGGGCTCTAAACCCAAACCCCCGATTGCAAATGCTACCTTGCATCAGCCTTATAAACACAACCCCTCCTCCACATCGATAGAGTCTTGCCTATTCAAGGTCAGCTTGCATACCCTGACACCCTAGTATTCTGGCGTCGCTTTAGGCCTCTTGACAGAGAGAAAGGCCCTTTATTTACACATGGAATTGCAAGGCCGGATCTTGCACCCCATTTAATCCCAATAAGAGGTGAGAACTTCACATGGAGGCTGGGGAACTCTGTTTTTCCATTTCTGTTTTTCATTTCAGTCAGTGATGCACTTTGGAGTGGCCTCTCACAGAAGACCTAGCATATGTGTTTGAAATTGGGGCATGAAGAAGAGATTTGGGAAAGAGGGAGGGGAGATGCTAAAACCCTCCAATCAGATGACAGGATTATTAATGGGGCAGGCTGCATCGTACCTCATTGCATGCATATTCATAAAGACGCTGTACAGATGGCACAGCACTGGCCAATGTGGGTTCAAGCTTTTCCAAAGCAATTGTCTGCATATTAAGAAGAAGGTCTTTGCAATTTACCCATGAGTCTGTCAGGTCATTCAGACACAGAATAAAACTAGCTAAGTGTCTGTGGCATAGACCGAATTTTTTATTCTGCACAAAGGTGTTCCCTCCTTACAGTTCCCTCTTTACAGTGAACTAATACACAATAAGCCTTAAATGTGCCTCAAAGGTTTCTAACTTTATTGACCAACATCATGTAGATTTTACGTAATGCTTTTAAAAAATCTGCATTAGTTAGAATAGAATAGCAGATGTTTATAAGAATAGACACACCCAGCGATGCTATCCGATCCCTTTTGTTGATAATCCTAATGGCTGCTAGCAAGAAATCCATTAATCAAGACTCTTTCCTCGAACAATGTCTGCACATACTTGTCTGCAGGTTAACCACATGTTTTGAGTGTCACTCAGGTCAGATCCTTGTGAGGTTTGAAGAGGCTTCAAAAGTGGAGTCAGTTCACATTCAGTTCACTTCAGACTCGTTCACACTGTCAGTGTCCTGAAAGCTGAGCTTTATCCCTCAGATCAAAGCCTCTCTTCTCAAAAGTCACTGTGCTGATTACTGTTAATTCACTGATGTAAGTGGCATTTGAGCTTCATTATTATCATAGAAACTTGTTGTGTATAAGCACTGAGAGACATAAAGGTAAAGTAAAGTGAGAGAGCAAGAGACAACATCTATACCGGCTCTGGATATTTGAGACTGTGCAGCACTTGGCGTTCTGACCTGTCTTAGCAAGTCAAGCACTCGTCACTGCCATTAATATTAACACAGATGAACATAAAACTAAATACCAGGCCATGCTCTGTTAACTGTGTTTAGATATTGTCAACATGCAGCAAAAATCACAACAGTAACAATGCATTGCTTTAAAAAAAATTTGGTTAACAAAAACAGTATTTTCAACTACGCACAAATGTTGTGTAACCACAGTAATTAATGGCACATTATATTGACAATTAATGTCAACACATTAAGTTTTTTGCATTAAGGCTGATTACATCTGGATTTTTGATTTTGATCTATAAAACAGGTTACCTAATATTTTACCTTCACCAGGTTACCAGTCTCAACTTGTTGCAGTCTGAGGGAAGAAGTTTGGAGAATCTTCATGGCACATGACAGTGAGGTTATCATAACAGTGAGGCGATGAGTTACAAATTAACTGAGCCAGGCAGGACCAGAAGACAACATTAGAATGTATCTCAGATACTTCCTCCTTAAATTAACCAGGAGGCATCCGTATCCTTTCCACATTGACTGAGTGAGATTATGTGGTTCACGTTTGTGTTTTTAAGAAGATTAGGAAAATTACACAGAGAAAAGAACAACAGCTTTTTTCTAGTGCATAATATGATGATTACTCCTACACATGGTTTTAATTGCATGCCATCACAGTTGGTATGGTTTCGTGGGTAGCTGATGAGAAACCACATCCAAACTCCATTAATAATGATCGTCAACTTAGCATCAAATCTGTGGAGGTTAGTGGTCAAACAGTTAACGGTTCATAGCTGACCTGGAATGTGTTTCAGACAGCTTGGAAGATGTTCTACTTATTCCAGTTGAGTAAGCTTTGGCTTTGTTGAAGCAATTGAGGCTGTGCTCTTTGGTTCTGTCTGTCACCCTTTCCTATTCCCAAAACACACACTAACAGTAGCAACAGAGGTAAAGCTAGCATCTAGAACGCCAGCTAAGAACCGCTATTGGCTGTTTGTTTGTCTCTATAGGAATTTTAGTATTGAATCCAGTTGAATCACAGGTGCATAAAAATGAGTGTGTGTGTGTGTGTGTGTGTGTGTGTGTGTGTGTGTGTGTGTGTGTGTGTGTGTGTGTGTTTGTAACGCACAAAGAAGTTAGACAAAGAAGTTAGACCCCAGTGTGTTGATGTAGAACCACAGTAACTTTCATTTCATTAAAAATATTGAATGTTTATTGTTTTATTATTATATGTCTTATATTTTTATATTGTGTATTTTATATACAGTGTAAATATACAATATATAATGTCACTCAAAAATCCTATGTAAATCAATCCTAATTTAAATCAAAAATAAGTATTTCATCCTTCCCCATGTATCCCTTAAGCTCAAGAAAGTGAGATTCACAATCAGTCAGTGTGAATTGCTCACCTGTGAGCTGAATTCACTCCCTTTAGTGTGAACAGGATCTGGCCCTTGGCCTGCTTTGGGTTATGCCTTGAGTTTCTTTTGTACCATTACTGTATTTAAATTTAGACCAGGGGGCACATGTGAACCAGCTGACTGGGTCGCTAATCTCTGGACCTTGAAGTGCTTCTATACGTTTTTGTTTTGTGAACATATATGTGAGAGATCAGTTACACGTGTCTGAGTGGTTGAGTGACAAAAGCCGTGCAGTGAACGTCACCTATAGATCGACAGGGCAGCTGCAGAGTTACGGTGGCTGAGCTGTATTGCGCTGCCTCATGGCTAAGATTTTAGTCAATGCAGCCTCAAAGGAGGGTCACCTTATCTGCACAGGGGTCTTGTGACACGGGCGACAGGTGGAGAATTGGGCTGGGGTGGGGCTCTAAAGTCTTAATTGCCAGATATAACTTAAAATCCTGCTAACAGGTGGTCTAAGCTGTATTTGGAGGAATTGAAATTCCTTCATTATTTTTTTGTTGATTTTACTACAGCATTGTGATTGATGTGTCCTGACAACAGACTCTTGTCCAAACGTGTTTAAATGCTCCCTACGTTTGTGTAAAGTTAGCGTTGTGAAACATTTAGTTAAAGGTTCGACTGCAGGGCTTTTTTCTGACTGTTATGACACTACAGTACGATAAGGTGAATTGTGGGGGAAGAGGAATGTATGATACAGATTTCATTTGGGTTTGTCCTGCAGTCCTAATGCCAATGTTAAGAAACTTGTGATTAAATGTAATGTTTTTTTGTATCAAGTAAGTTACTTCAATAAGAACATGTCCACTTGATTTCAGCAGTCAAATTCCAAAACTAAGAAAAAAGTTTCTAAAATTTCTAAATACTATTTAGGTATGAAAACCTTTTATACTGTCACTCTGTAATACATTTTTAGGTTACATATTTTGAGTGTAAGTTTGACACACTACCCATGTTTTAAACCTCTCTCTCAGTCTCTGTTTGAAATAATATTGCAGTTTACTTCACATACTTGTCTTTAGGTGTATCCAAGTCAAATAAAGCTAAAATAACATTTCCCAGACCTGACAGCTCAAATTACGAATTATTATTATAAACCCACCGTTGTGAATTCGGGGTAATGTAATGAGACTGTTTAAAACTGTTTAGAACAGTTTTAATCTGTTATGTTGTGTACCTAATAACTTCCACCCTATAAAGTTATGGATCACAGCTTTAATTGCACTATACTTTTCACACCCCTGCATGACAATAAATGTGTTTTTTAATTTACCCCATCCCTTTCTGCTTAAAAGATAAATACTTTAGTGGTAGACAGGACCACTGACACAGAAATCCCAGAATAAACATGCACAATATTACCCCATCCATCAGCGATGGCTGTCTGCAAAGCACTTTGGCACTCACAGTTTAATCCATTAAAGTGCACCCTTTCTCTCACCGGCCTGACATTGAGAGGCTGATTCTAACTTTGTGCTGACATCTCACACAGAGATCAGCCTTTTATTCCTCAGCGCCGCCATCGGTGCCTCTTTCGGTAATATCCTGATGCTCTGGTCACAGAATCGGGGCTTCCAGCCTCGTTTCAGAGATTTGCTTGGTGGAAAGAGAAGGTGAGGACTGCTTTACCTGTGAGCTGCATAAACAACTATTTCTGGTAATGAGAGTTAATGAAATACCTCCCATAACTGCACAAGTTAAGCAGGAGCGGTGTTTATAACAAGCATGTCTACAGGGGTTTAATGGGCAGGTGAGCATTCTTGCACATTTCGTTAGTGTGTTAACGTGGTAGTTTGCAGATAGCAGCTAGTTTGGTTTGAGTCCTGTTTCTCCCTCCTTTCTCCATTGCCTTATATCTCGTCTCAAACATGTAAAAGCAACCATCAGTGCTGAAAGTCAGAACAATTACTGGGTTGTTCAAATGAATTTGAGTCATTGGACGTAAACAGCAGAAAACAAAACAAATCTAAATTGCATTCTGACATAAAACCCACAGACCGCTCCTGACTTTGTCCTCATTATTGGTGTTGTTCAGTCTCATGGTCTAAAAATATCTCCTGAGTATGTTGTGTTCCCTCAAAAAGATGGGAAAGACAGAAGGGGCGGAGATGTAGGAGGGGTTCAGGAGACGGGAAACGGTCTCTGTGGCTTGTGTCTCTAATGGACAAACCCCTAAGAGGAAATGTTATCTTTAGGAATGGAGAAAAGAAGAGTCCATGAGGCTCTTGTTGACATTATTTAACATTTAACCCTTTGTCTTAATATCCTCTTAAAACGATGATGGCTGCTGGTGATTGGAGGAGACGCAGAAACCCAACGTGGGTGAGAGAAAAGGACGGGGCAGTAGCTGGTGCTTTAAAGTGTCAAATCCTTTGTAGCTGTGACTAGTTTATGACGCTGATGTCAAGCATCACGCTCAATGAGGTCTTTGTCCCGGGCCGAGACCAGGGCAGTGGGAAAACTGCCCACATTATGTCCGCAGGCCCATCTATCTTCCTGCTAGGCCTCGCTGTCCTCTTTGTACCAAAAGTCTTGTGTATTAAAGATCTCCCGGGTTAATGTGCTGGAAAATTGGCTTGCATTTTTATAGGAGGAGGGCAGCTAAATGAAAGAAAAACAACTTGAGGAGGGAAGCAAAGGAGGAGAAGAAATATCTGAGGGAGTTATCTGAGTGGGCTGGCCTTAAAGACTTGTATCCTGTGACCTCGATAAAAGAGAAGCTTGTATGTCGCACTGGAGACTGTCCTGTAGTCCGTTTGAGCATGTTTTTTTACCCATTTATCATCAGAGTCATAAGCGCAGAGGATGTTACTGTAGATGCTTTGACCTGGTCACAACACCCATAGAGATACATTACACATAAATCTGAGGGGAACACCAGCGTAGGATGGGAAAAAACTGCAAGTACAAAAAACCTAGAAGTGTTGTTGTGTTCTAGTCTGATGGAGGAGAGGAGAAACCAGGATTTGCTTAGTTTTTTTAACGGTACTCCATCTTTGTTAAACCCACTTCCACAGAAGCTTCTCACAGACACTGAAGCAGCAAAATCTGTCAGATAGAAGTGAAGACCTGCCTGGTGATTCGTTGTGAAGTCACACACAGAATTGGACCCATCAGTTTAATCAATAGGCTGTGGATGTCCAGCTCATTGGACATGTTTATGGGTGTGGGAGGCTAATTAGGAGAGCCTTCCCAGGCTTAGAGAGAAGAGCCACTCAACAGCTGCTCAATACTGACTCCTGTCCTCAGGTCAAATTTTCTGTAACTCCAGAAAACCACCAGGACAGTCACAGGTCCACAGAGACCAACTGGGTTAATAACTGACCCAGAGGCCTGAGATTTTCAACAATGTTTTGTCTGAGGCACTGAAATTTCCTATAATGACACAATTTTGCCCAGCATATAACAATTATATTATTTTATTTAGTTGTATAAATATAGTTAAAATGTAAAGAATATATCATATTTAAAATACACTTATTATTATTGTGGTTGTTATATTTACTATTATTATTCATAACAATTAGTATATTTATAAATACTTTTTCACAAACAATATTTTTTCACTACATTACACAAAACATAGACATCATTTTCAGTATGTTTGTAAATGCCAATGTTTAATTGACATTGACTTTCTTTCACATTGATGCCTGTTGAATGTTTTCCTCCATTTGTTTTTGTTGTCAGCGCGTGAGCTTAAGCGTCAAGAGGGATCTGGCTCTAAATATCTTTCCTATGTAAGGGGACAAGCTCAAAGCACACACCCCTTGAGGACTACAAGTCAAACATTGGCCATTGACATCCAGCAATCTGAACGCTTGCTTTTTCCCACTCTGTGACCCGCAGGGGTCAAAAAGTTTTGGTCCCAGAAGTCTCTTAACACGCAGATGTTACAGTAACATTGCCAGAAAATCAGGCCCAAACAGCACCTCTGACCCGTCTGTCAGCTGATCCAGGATGGCCCCTTTTGAAATGGACTCCTCACTTCTATAAATTACCACATTTTCCCACCATCTTCAGCCTTTTCGTCCGCAACCATTGGTTTGCGAGAGCCCTGCGGTCAACGAATCGCGATGGCACGGTGGCTTGTGAATCTGACCCCTTGGCTCCAGAGAGGTCAAAGGACTCACACCGGGGTCATGACCTCTCTTTATGTCTCTTCTCACCAAAGGCTCTGTAGTGAATGGAAAGCCTGAGGGAAACAAAAGCTTTCAGGAGAGACAAGCAACTGTGCACAATACATCAGCGCCTTGGCTTACTGTGACGTTCCCAATACTGTGTGAAGCAACAGAAACAAACAAACAAAACAAAACAAGAATCTTTTCTTTCTACAGGAAAAAGGAAATGGAGCTGGATGGACAATTAGATCTGTGATGGGTTCCAAAGGGATAGAAATAAAAGACAGCTTACAGAAACTATATAATGACATACTGGGCTTCCTGAGCCAATCCATAGTTAGGTTCATTACTGGAGGTTGTGGGACACATTGTTAACATGGCAGGACCTTTATACTGCTATAGTGTGACTGGGAGTCTGCATAGATAAGGCAAATGGACTTAATTGTTGCTGGATTTCAATACCTAAAAGTGTCTTTTACCTGAAATGAATTCTGTGTTGAGTACCCTCACCCCCTACATACACTGTAGATGGCCTATATGCACTCTGCATTCATTTGATGTTGCATGGAAAAGAGCGACTAGCACAATCTGCAGAAGTTGTTCTGTTTAGCGTTTAGAAGAGCTGAGCTGTTCCATTGATAACATTTTGTGTTTGTGCATTCCTGTCAGTATGATATGAACGTTTACATATCTGCCCTTTCTCTTAAATTGTTTGAAACTTTGCTGTGTACGTAGGAAGATGCTGGGGTGATATTAAGTTCTCTGTGATATTGGCATAATTTGTCTCATTGTTTAGCACAACAGAAAGAAAAAGTTTAACTATTACATATTTAAAAAACAATTTTATCACACCATCAAATGTCCAGAAGAGTTTGTTAGCACAGTGTTTTTTTCTCTACAACCTGTTTTTTCAGCATTTCATTTGACCCCAGTAAAACTACATCAGCAATTTAATAACCAGGCAAAGCGCCGATCTACTGGCTTCTAATTCTTGGTTATTCGCTGTAATGTGTTGCAGATCTCAGAGGTCGTTGGCGGCAAAGTCGTTTTTAAGCAAATGGCATGTGGTGAGAGGTCAGATTCGAAGAGACCAGAGGGTGAAAGGTTGTATAACTCTAAAAAAAAAAAAAAAAAAAAACTGGTAACTGTTGAGTGAAGATGTTTAACAGGTTAAGACTTCCTAGTTCTCATTAAGCCAAGAGGGAAAAACATCTGGGTCTCCCATCCATGTGTTTAAATAATAAACCAGTAGCTGTTTAACTCAATGTATGTTTTCCTTATCTTTCATTTCTTTGTGTTTATTTAGGGGTTTTTGGACCATAATTAACATCTATTGCTCTGGTCTTGAATTGTGAATGTATTGTGAAAATGTGGAAACACATAATTGCAAATATAATTAAATAATCAGCATTGAAGATTTCGTAACCTGCAGTCATTGCAATTTGTAATTAATTGTTTTTGCTTTAAAAATTATGGGGTGGATTTTAAGCTTTCTTGCAAAAACTTTTCATTGCAGAAAGGAGCAGAAGTTTTGTGAGTTTAAAATGCAGGTGTTTAAAGCGGAACATATACTTTTCCTCTAAATTAGGCTTGAGGGCTAAGAGAGGGGCAGAGAAAATTTGTGGAATTACTGGTTGATTTTAACCAGATGATTGCTGGAGTTGGACACCAGAGAGTTTTCATTACAGACTCTAATTTACAGGCCTACCTCTGCATTCCAGCAGATGGTCAAAACTCCCCCGGTCTTAAAATTCACCCCAACCCTCAACATCTGGGACTGGGGAATATGAATTTAGAGAGAGAAAAAAATCAAGGTGTAAAAGACATTATTTATTTGCACACTAAGTTTGAAAAAGATTTGCCAATGGTTGAAATCAGCTCAGAATGTTCCATGAGAAAAACACAAAATTTAGGAGACGTGTGTGTGTGTGTGTGTGTGTGTATGTATGTATGTATGTATGTATGTATGTATAGATAGATAGATAGATAGATAGATAGATAGATAGATAGATAGATAGATAGATAGATAGATAAAGAGAGAGACAGATGCACAAAAGCATGGAGGCCATTTGTTCTGCCATTGCAGAGAGTTAGCCCAAAGAATAGCATAGTGTGTTTTGGCAGCAGCGTGTTGCTTGTAACGCATTTATGTGCCTCAGAAGGGTCATGTGATGACCTCTCTCTGGAAACAGTTACACTTCTGCCAACATGCTCGCAAAACACAGGTGCAGCATTTTCATAATCCCAGTGCTGTTACAGACCACATTAGCTAATGAAACGACACCAGTTTAATGTTGCCATATTTAATAACGTTATACATGAACAGGGTTAAACTTGCGGTTTGTTGAATTTACCTTGCAAGGCTCAAAGCAGAACACAGGTTCTGTGGCATCCATTAGTCTTCCTCTTTAGCCCCCGTGTCAGATCAGAAGAGTCATTGGTTAAAATTGCAACCAGCAGTCCAAACAAGAGTCTACATCAAGACAGATTAAAGTCTGGTAAACTCTGGAATCTCCCCATTACTTCTCCAGCACGATAAATCAAAACTCAGCCGGTGTTGTCTTGTCACTGACCTTTGACCTCGTACAAAAAGAGGTCAACGTGACCGACGTGCATTGTAAAAAAAAACAGGCCGCTGTGTAAACACCATTAATTCCTCCACTGTAAGGGTTAGGAGGCTGTATGATGAATAAAAGAATTCTTCAGATGTCTGGAAATCTGAAGATCTAATGGTGTTTCATTCATCAAGTTGTCTAGCTCAACTATTAGCTGCTAGCATTTAAGTTTTAACTGCAAACGACTAGTTGATGACATGTTTCCCCCACACGTGTTCTGATAATGAGAAATGAAAAATGATGTGCTGTTGGATGGCTTAGTCGTCCACTTTCTAGCGTTCGCAAGGGAGTTTCTTTCCTTTTAGAAATTTGAGTATTGCGATTTAATTAAAAGTCACAAATCTTTTAGGTCACACTTATCATAATGTATGTCATGTGCACGCCCCCCCCCACCCCAAATGCACACACAAAGATTCCTCCTACAGTTAAACCAGTAAGAACCCAATTTAATGATACCAATGACTAGCAGGGGGGTATTACAAGTAAATGAGCTTGCTATTGTTTCCAGACCATTACTTGCTAATGCTAGGGTAAACAAATCTGCAGGTTGCAAATAAGTTCACCTATCGTGTATGTGTGTGTACAGCAGACAGGGAGTGGGCTGGACTTGTAGCCATTGCCAGATCACTGTAAGGCACAACCTGAAATGTCTTGTTGCTTTTAAACAGCGGCTAATATGATAAAACAATACAAGCTGATAAATTGTATATATAATACATAATTAATTTAAATGAAAAATATATTTACATTAATTCATAATACATGTCAGTTTGTACTTTTAACTGTTTGTTAATAACAGTCCAAGGATATAAAATGTATGGAAAACAAAATAAAAATAAAAGACAACATCTGAGTGGAATATAAATCCCCCTTTGAACCAAAATAAAGGAGTCAGTAAGTACTGACTCTCCTACTGTAAACCAATTGGGAAGCGTTTAAAGCTCTATCCATTAGGTTTCAAATGAACATCCAGAGAGTCAGTCTATCTGGGGTCTTATTGACTGAAGATAATAAATAGTCTTTAAATTGTCCTTGAAATTGTGTCCAACAGTGATTACAACCGGAGCCATGCTGTGTCTGCGTACAATAAAGTGTGTGTGAGAGAGAGAGAACGAGAGAGATGTAGAAAGTAAAGAGGGATAAAAGTGAAAAGATACGGAGACGAACTTGTGTGTGTGTATGTAAGAGTGTGTGGATGTGTTTCTGTGAGGATGTGTTTGTGGATGTGTGTGTGTCCTTTAATCACTGGGCTGCATGTTAAGAGCTGTGTGGGGGTGTCTGTGTGTCTCAGTGTCTGTGGAAGCCCATACTTATGGAGTGGTCTTTCACACATCTCAGTAAGGATTTCACAAGCTGTCAGTGGTCTTTTGAAATGCAGTGGGGTCTCTCCCTTTGACTCTTCTCTGTCCAATAGAGCTGAAGACGAGCCTCTTTTCACAACATCTCTATTTTGTTCCTGCAGGAAAATATTTTGCAAGGTACATGGAATTGTTGTGAAACCAGCAATTGAATCTAGTGATTATCACTCGGTTGTTTTGGAGATCAGTGTTGATTGAAATATATAAACTACACTATAAATACTATGTGTGTGTGTATGTAAATATATACACACACACATATACACATACATATATATATTTATTTATATATACACGCACACACATACCACTATATATAATACAGTCCATAAATCTGTTAAAGATATATGTACAAAAGAGCCTAAGCAGGGAGATAGAGAGAGAGATACTGTTTCAGTAAGAAAACTGCTATGGGCCTCTATGGGGGCAGACACTTGGCTCATTGCTATAGGAGTTTTTTGTGCATTGTTAATCTTTGTGTACTGAGGAATTTAAGAGCAGAAGTGCAAACACACAAAGCGTCCAGTCAGTGTTTGTAAGTAAGAGAAATAATGCAGAGGGTAAGCCAAGCTCAAACTGAATCTACACAGTACAATATTTACACAGTACAAACCTGTACAATATTGTATTGAAACTACACAGTACATTTTTTTATTGTACTGCAAAAGTATTGCATGTGTACATTTTTAATTTCTGGACACTTTTTACCTGCAATTATTAAGCTGCTTAATTAGCAAAGAAATTTGCATTTGAAATCCACTTGGGGGTGTGTCCCCTTTAAGCTGTGTGACACCTGTTTACAGGTTGCCATCATATTACATTTGAGTGTGATGCTCTAATTTCATTTTACATTCACCCTCTTGGCCTGTTTTACAGTAGTGCCAAAGCGACTGCCCATCCACTGCTGCACTGGTGCTAAGTAAGAGGCAGCCTATATTGATAGCATTCTGCAGCTGTGATTGGCTGAGCTAGGAGAAACGAGAAAGTAGCCAAGACAGAGCCTTGAGTCTCACCAGCTGCAGCCTGTCCTTAAGGAGGGGTTGTAAATGCAGCTCATTGAGACCCTGGCAAGCGTTGCATCGTAACTTTCCCCTGCCTCTCCCTTTGATTGTCCTTGGACATCTGCCTGGCCCTCCGACCAGGAATGTGAGACAGCTGTTTGCTGCAAGTGCCTTCACCGCATGAACTCGGGCCTGCACACGGGTCCTGGCTTAATGAATGGAGCCAAACCTAACCAGGTTGCCCGGGACCCCGTCTGCATTGCATAACTCTGCTGTTGGGATGACAGGCAAGTGCAGGGGGCTAGAGGCAGGGAAATGTATATTATGGAGGTTAACTATTTGGTCTTTTTCTGTAATTGTCTTAAATGATCATAGAACTAGATTTACTGGGATGTGTGTGTTTGTGTGCACAGAGATGTGTGTGTTTGTTTGTGTGCACAAAGATATGTGTGTTTGTGTGCACAGAGATGTGTGAGTGTTTGTGTGCAAAGAAATGTGTGTTTTGTGTGCACTGAGATGTGTGAGT
>JBAJNP010006419.1:8400-25651 GCA_036877545.1 Yasuhikotakia modesta | reverse complement strand
TTTGGGGCGGCTGAGTGACCTCGAATAGATATTATTTTAATATGTAAAAAGCCAAAGCAGTACGAATATAAAATTTTACAGCACAAACGGAGCACAAACAAACGAGACTATGTGGGGTATATTTTGAGCATGTGGGGGGGCTGCGTGACCTCTAAATGACCTATAAATACTTTTTTAATATCTAAAAAACCGAAAGCAGCACAAACGATTCTTTTTGCAGCAAACGAATGAGAGTATTTTGCCGAAGTTTTGTGTTGGGTGGGGGGCCAACTTCACGCAGGTATTTCACCTACATTACTTTTACTGAATGCCAATATTAGTCTTTATGCTTTATCGTTACCAACTTCGCAAGCTGGTGCAAGTACTTCACGCATGTTAAAAAGTAAAACTGATGAGATTTGATGACAACAGCTCTACATATTTGGACTTCTGCCAGGGAGCTGAGTGCTCAAATTGAATCTTGAACGCGGGTCTCCCAAGTCATTAGACAATTTCTCTCCGCCACTGACAAGTCATGCTTACAATCAGCACATACTAAAACATACGGCATTAAAGCTTGATATACAAGATTACTTACGCATTTAAGCCGTTTCTCTTACCTTGGCAATAGCAGCAGTAATACTCTTCGTATAGTTTTGAAATTAGCCTTTGCTCAGCGCTTGAAAAAATAAGCGCTACTTTTGCTGTATTTCTGCGTTGTGACCGCATTTTTGACAATCGCTGTTCTGGGCTTCTTATATACCCTGTGGGGCGCGGGTTGCTAGAGTGAACTTTGATGAAATGTGGCTAAAATGTCCTAGTGGAACGGCTTCAGCCTTAAGTTGAAGCTGACGCTACTACAAACAAGTGTTAGGCTGAGTTTGTGCTTATTCAGTTCAGTTTTATTTTTGCGCGTTCTACAATGTAACATTGCTTCAAAGCAGCTTTACACAAAATATAAGATACATTAATTTTAAAAGACATTAATAAACAAATTAAAAAAGTTAATAAAAATAATTTTTGTAATAAATACACACAGGACAAAATACATACAAGTAATAAATGTTAGAATGAATGTTTTGATATAAGTAGCTTAGGATTCTATGTCAGCAGTCACCCAGTAAGCAAGCCAACAGGGCAACAGTGCCAAGGGACCAAAACTCAAGTGATATATAGATGGAGAAAAAAAACTTTGGGAGAAACCTGGCTTAGCTGGGAGGGCCGGTTTTTCTTTTTAAACCTGCATTTTGTAACTTTCCTGGATAAATACAATGTTTGTTAAACACTAGGCAGTAGAATATCACAATGCAGCTAAACATCTCACTGCTGTGTCAGAGCAGAGAACAAATATGAAATTAAAATAGTGTTAGTGGTCCATTAAAGTCCATCATAATCCCATTGATCTTTCACAAGGTGTCCTGTCCCTTCTCCGTCACCATGCTGGCCTGACATTGCTGGCCACAGAACCTTGAGGAAATAAAAGACAATACTGCGTAAACTGTTCCAGAGTTTGGGTGCCAAATATGAAAAAGATCTACTACCTGTGGTTGATTTTGAGATTCTTGGTATTACCAGCTGACCAGAGTTTTCTGATCGCAGTGACTGTGACCGTGATTTTTTCACTTTTAGGTTACAGATATGGAAATGTGATTTTCAAATGACAGATTGCTGTTGAAAAGGACACCTAGACTCTTAGTGTAACGTACTGGTTTTCTTTTGTTTTGGTCTTGCCCTGTTTTGTGCAGCCCCGCCAGTTTTTGTATTTGGTTTTGTCCCATCATTACACTCACCTGTGTATTGTTATCCTTAATTGTACTGTGTATTTATATCAGTTCTTGTACTTGTCTCTGTCGGTTGTTAAATGTTACTCAATGTTGTGTTCTTGTTTTTTGCCCCAGATCTTGGATTAAAACTTTTGCATTTTGGATTCGTGTGCTAGTCATGTTTCTCTACTCGCATAAATTGTGACTGATGAAGCAGGCTTTATAGAGCAGATCTTTGTGGAAGATTTTGGGGCAATAACTAAACCTTCTGTTTTGTCTAACAGTTTAACAATAGAAAATTATTAGTCATCCATATTTTAATTTCGACTATACATTCTGATAGTTTGGTAAAATGATTTGTCTTGTTGGCCTTGAATGAATATACATCTGGGTATCATCAGAATGACAATGAAAATTAACTCTATGACTCCTAAAGGTGTGTTCACACCAGACGCGAATGAAGCGGCAAGCACGAATGATTTACATGTTAAGTCAATGCAGAGACGCGAATAGACATTCTGCGGCGCGAACAGCGCAAATAGCGTGGCACGAATTGAGCGTTTTGCGCTTGACACACGTCAACCGCGAAGAAGTTGAAAATGTTGAACTTCGGCGGACATTCGCGCCGCGTTAACCAATCAGGAGCTTGCTCTAGTAGTGACGTGATAAGAGAGCAGAGGCATAAGACCTAGGGGTCTTACTGATATTGGACATATTCCAATATCAGTGATAAATTAATAATATGATGCAAAGGGTCTAAAATTTCGAGAAGCATCTCCTTCAGTAAGCTGGTAGGTACAGGATCTAGCATACATGTTTCTAATTTAGATGATTTGATTATTTTTGTATGCAGATCATTCATATTTATCATGGAGAGTAATTGGAATATTTTATTTAAATAATATTTTAGAATATTTTAGAATATTTTATATTGTTTAAATCTGGATAGGTGTTTTGCTTCTTGAGTGTAGGGTTTTGCTAATTGTGTGATCATTTTTATTGCAGTGTATAAACAACCATAATATAATGCTATCCCCTCTGCTCACACACAGATTTCCTTTGTTCTTGCACAAAATGCAGCCATATTATTGTGCTTTGTTTAGCATTGTTCAACATTGTTCAGCTAGAACAATAATCTTCACTACTAAAGATAGTTTTTATGAGTAATCTCCCAAACCTGTCCCAAATGAATCATGTAGCAGACAACTGTGAAGGTTTTAACGCTGTTATAGAAACCTTGAACAGAGTTTGTTCCAGCCATGAGATAAAATAAAAATTAAGGATAAAATTCCAGCACCATGGTACAACCATACAGAAGACCTAAAACAGGCAGCAAGAAAAATGGAGCATAGATGGAGGACCTCAAATCTAGAGTTATGGCGTGCTGCATGGAAATAGAGTGTAAAGCAATATAGACCAGCTCTAAAAAACGCCAGGTCTACCTATCTGAGTAACCTACCCTGATTCCTCTTTTATACAGTTTTGAAACTGTTACATCCTTAGGATGCATGTGCTTAATTCATTGTTAGGGTGTGCTTTCCCACCCCTTTGGGTGTAGTTTTGTACTGCTCTCTTTCTCCCCCTATCTCTCGCTCTCCCTCTCTGCAGTAGAGAGAGGGTGCCACTTTATGTTTATTACTGAAGTTTTTCCCTGTTTTTGGTTAGCGAGGGAGTTGAGGTAAGTTTTCTGTTGTTGATTTATTATATTTGTTTTTTGTTTAGTAGGCCATTTAGTACCCCCCCCCCCCCCATATTGTTTTGCCCCTTTTCTGGTTCTTGTTCCTTGAGTGTTTTTTTGTGTATTCTGCTTTCTTGTTTTGAATTTTGGATTTTGTACTGTTTCAGGTTTTTGGAATTATTGCTGCCTGCCCTGACCCTCGCTATTGTTATTTGGATTTCTGAGTTCTTGGATTTGCCTCAATTCTACCTGTTTGCCCATATATCGACACTGCCTGTCTGACCATGCCTTACAACAAAAACCTGCACATGGGATCATCTTCCCCCATGACCAGGCCCTTCCTGAGTCAGCACCCGTCATGGCCGCCCTTCCTGAGTCAACACCTGTCATGGCCGCCCTTCCTGAGTCCGCTGGTCCTCCTGAGTCAAGTCATGTCTCAGCTGTCAAGCCCTGTCAAGTTACAGTCACTGCTGTTCCTCAGCCCTGTCAAGTCACAGCTGCTGTCCCTGTTCTGGCCTGTACAGCAGATGCTGGATTTGCCTCAATTGTACCGTGTATTGACCCTGCCTGTCTGACCATGCCTCACAATAAAAACCTGCACATGGATCTGCTCTCCGTTTACACTCCCTACGTGACACATTGTTACATGCATGTGTCTTTCTATTTAATCTCCGGTGCTCTGTACCTGTCTACCCACTAACCCTTCATTGGTTCGTTGTGGGGAATCCCTGGTTTCGTCATGGTTTCGTAGTTTATGTTTGACGCTAAAGAACTTTGTTTCTTTTGTTTTTTATGTTGACTAGCTGTTAGCTGACTATGCCCAGATGTTATTTAGGTGTAAGGGCTAGAACATTAAAATATTTATACATTTACTCCCTCTGCTTCCTCTGATGCAACTTCCTGTTTGATAGCTATAAAACAGAGGCCAACCAAACAGGAAGTTGCGAAGATTTGATTTGCCTTTCCATGTGTTTTGCCTTGTCATTGCCTGTTCCTGGTTTTTCATGTTTTATTGCTTTGGCCTTTTGGTTTTTGACCTTGGACTGCTTTTTGGTTTTTGTATGTTTTGCTGCCTGCCCTGACCCTTGCTTTGTCTTTGGATTTACATATTTTGGAATTGCCTTCTACATACCTGGTTGCCTGTGTTTCTGACCCTGCCTGTTCTTGACCATGCCAAGAAAGAATAAAAGAAACCTGCACATGAATCCTACAGTCTCATTGTCATGCCTCGTTACAGAAATCTTTGCCACCCCAGGATCCAGCAGGTTTTCCAAAGATCTGGTTAATGAACTTTTGGATTTCAGGCAAGGAGGTAAGTCGTTAGAGACATATATTCAAAGATTCTCTTTTCTAGCTGATGCGCAAATGGAGCCCCAATACTGACACAGATGCTGAGTGGAATGTTACATATCAAATTGTTGCCTGGTGATTACAGTCCACACGTGTTGTGTTTGGTGCATGAACATGCAATGTCAGCTTACCTAGGTATCACAAAGACATACAACTTAAACATTTTTAATACCTAAAATTTTTTTCTGGCCTGGACTTAAAGCGGATGTAGTTAAATTTTGTTGTACATGTAATACCTGTCAGCATGTGGGAAAACCAAATCAGGTTATTCCACCGGCTCTGCTCTCTCTCCTATTTGAGCATGTCATCGTTGACTGCGTAGGTCCATTGCCTAAAACAAAGTATGGTAATCAGTTTTTATTGACTATGATGTGTGTTGCTACACGTTACCCTGAAGCAATGTCACTTCGCAGAATAACAGCTGTTGTAGTTGTTAGATTAGATTCAACTTTATTGTCATTACAAGTACAGGGCAACGAAATGCAGTTTAGGTCTAACCAGAAGTGCAATAAGCAGTAAAGTGCAGGATATAGGTTATGCTATTTACAGGTTATATACAGATGATATGAACAGAACTTTACAGAAAAAGTAGTGCAACAAAGTGCAAACAGTGCAGTACAATGCATTGTGCGATAGACAGTACGTAGTAATGGTGTGCAAATTGTGCAGTAAACGTATAGGAGGATTGTAATAACAAAAATCCGGAGTGCAAATGAACATGTGGACAGTTCAGTAGTGCAATTATGGTCTTCGGACAGCTGGTTCTGGTCCACAGATTCCTGAAGCACCTGCCGGAGGGCAGGGAATAGAGCAGTCTGTGGGCAGTGGTGTCCAGAAGTGGATAGATGGTCCTGTAAAATAAAAACAGATTAACAATTATTATTATTAATTATGCTATTGATGTAGTTAATGGAGTGTGTATATGAGTGTAGTGAAGTCTCTGAGTTGCAGAGTTCAGCAACGAGACAGCTCTTGGAAAAAAGCTGTTTCTTAGTCTGCTGGTTCTGGTTTGCAGGCTCCTAAAGTGCCTGCGAGAGGGCAGGGGAGAGAACAGATTATGAGCGGGGTGGGAAGAGTCTTTGAGGATGCAGCGCGCTTGACGCAGACAGTGTTTCTGTTGGATGTTCTCAGCAGCAGGAAGTGAAGTTCCTATGATGCTCTGAGCAGTTTTCACCACCCGCTGCAGTGCCTTGCGCTCCGCGACAGAGCAGCTCCCATACCAGACTGTTATACAGTTGGTTAGAAGGCTCTCTATTGTGCAGCAATAGAAGTTCACCCGGATGGCTAAGGACATCTGATTCTTCTTTAGTTTCCCTAGGAAGAACACATGCTGGTGAGCCTTCTTAACAAGGCTGGATGTATTAGTGGCCCAGGACAGGTCCTCAGAGATGTGGGTCCCCAAGAACTTGTTGAGCAGGAGACACGCTCAACAGCCATCCCGTTGATGTGGATGGGATCATGTGTGCCTCCTCTCTCCCTCCTGAAGTCCACAATGAGTTCCTTGGTCTTGGTGGTGTTAAGGAGCAGGTTATTTTTTGTGCACCAACTGGCTAGGTGCTGGACCTCCTCCCTGTAAGCAGTTTCATCGATGTTGCTGATAAGGCCAATCACTTTATTGTCGTCTGCAAACTTGATGATGGTATTCGATCCATTCAAAGCTCTGCAGTCGAGGGTGAAGAGGGAGTAGAGGAAGGGGCTCAGCACACAGCCCCCCAAAATCCAGTTGCAAAGCGATATGTTCATGCCCAGGTCCTCAAGTTTAGTGATTAGCCTGGATGGGATGACAGTATTGAATGCCGAAACTGAAGTTCACAAACAGCATTCATGCATAAGTGTTACTATTGTCAAGGTGTGTGAGTACAGAGTGCAGTGCTATGGAGACTGCGTCATCTGTGCTCCTGTTTTTGCGGTAAGCAAACTTATTTCAGTCCAGTGTGGTTGGGAGAGAGTCCTTAAGTTGTGCCAGGACCAGCCGCTCAAAGAACTTCATGATAATGGGCGTAATTGCCACAGGGCGGTAGTCATTCAGGCATGCTGGGTTGGAGTGTTTCGGCACTGGTACTATGGAGGTGGTTTTGAAGCATGCTGGTACAGTTGCTTGAGCTAGAGACATGTTAAAGATGTCTGTAAAAACCCCAGTGAGCTGTTCTGCACATTCTCTGAGTATACGTCCAGGAATGCAGTCTGGTCCGGCAGCCTTGCGCGCGTTGAAGACATTTGTAACTGTGGGGGTGGAATTAGTGGTTTTATAATCATTGATAGCCCGAATGCCCTGCCACATGCGTCGAGGGTCAGAGTTGGAGAAGTGATCCTCTAATTTTAGCCTGTAGCAGTTCTTGGCCTTTTTGATGCCCCAGATTTGCCCTGTAGGGCTGTGCGTCACCTGATCTGAAGGCAGAGTTGTGTGCTTTCAGCAGGAGGTGCACCTCCGTGTTCATCCATGGCTTCTAGTTTGGGTACGTGGTGATTTGTTCCTGGGTTGTAACACTGTTACTGGTTGTGTTGATATAATCCAGAACAGAGGTGTAGCTGTCTATGTCCATGTGAGTGCCACATGTTGCCTGAGAAACAAACATACTCCAGTCTGTGTTTTGAAACCTGTCCTGGAGTGCGAAGTCTGCCCCCTCTGGCCACACTTTGATGGTCCTCACAGATGGCTTCACACGGTTGATGAGGGGTGAATATTTGGGGGTAAGGAACAAAGACAGGTGATCTGATTGTCCCAGGTGGGGGAGGGGGGTCGCATTGTAGGCTTCAGCCATGTTTGTGTAGACATGGTTCAAAGTTTTGGTTCCTCTGGTGTGACAAGAAATGTTCTGATAAAATTTGGGAAGCACTGTCTTGAGTGATTAAAATCTCCTTATATCAATAAATGCCGCCTCTGGATGAGCAGTCTGTTGTTTACTGATGGCTACATGAAGTTCATTCATGGCAAGCTTGGCATCAGCGTCGGAAGGAATGTAGGCAGCAATTTATGTCTAACCTTTTCACCCTGGTGTTAACCACTTTTTCCATTACTCACAGAGTTTCAAGTGCATACCACCCAGAGAGTCAGGGCGCACTTGAACGCTTTCATTAGACAATAAAGTCTGTTACGGAAATATAGCATTGATAGCGGCAGAGACTGGGACCAAGTGGTTCCGTTAATTTTGTTTGCAGTGCATGAAGTTGTTCAGGAGATTTTCAGCCCCGCCGAGCTAGTGTTTGGACACACTGTAAGGGAACCACTTAAGCTGCTAAAAGACAAAATGTTAGAAACTGGAGTCCTAAGACTGATGTGCTGACATATGTTAGCCATTTTTGTGAGCATTTACATAATGCCTGTGCTCTTGCAAAAGAGATGCTCGAGTTGTCCCAGGGCAATATGAAACGGTGTTATGATAAGAAAGCTGTCCATCGCTCCTTTCAGCCTGGCGATTTAGTGCTTGTATTGTTGCATATTCCAGGGTCTGCTTTGTCTGCTCATTTTTCCGGACCCTATATTGTAAAAAGAAAAATTGACTGAGACAGATTATGTGATTGATAGACTGTGATTGATACACTGGCTGCTGAGGTTGCAGCTTCTGGTGCTGACGCTGATGTAGATGAATTAGTGTTTTGCAATTCTCCTCAGCAGTGCGCTAGGTTGGCGAATTCAGAGATCCTTAAAAATGTATCTTCTCTTTTGGTTCACCTGTCTGATCGACAGAAGCAGGATATTGTACAGCTAATTACTAATTCTCCAACTCTTTTCAATGATGTACCCACACAATTTTCAGTGTTGCAACATGACATCAATGTTAATAATGCATACCCATCAAACAACATGCATACCGGACTAATGCTTACAAACAGTCCGTTATGGAGTGCTAGTTCCATACAACTATGCTAGTTGTAGTGCCTTGAGTTCGACCTGCATATTAGTGCCTAAACCTGACGGATTATTTCGTTTCTGAACAGACTACCAGAAAGTTAACGTGGTAACTGTGTCAGATTGTTATCCTTTGCCTCGAATAGAGGATTGTATTGTGCCTTTAACTCCCCGTGCTGCTGCTTTACAAAATATCAGCTTTTGTAACACCTGACAGTTTTATGCAATACTCAGTGATGCCTTTTGGATTATGTAACGCTCCTGCTACATTTCAAAGATTAATTAACCGGGTTTTAGTGGGAGTGCCAAATTGTAATGCCTACTTAGATGACCTTGTTTTATATTCAAATGAATGGTCAGAGCACATCACTCTTTTGGTACTTTTGTTTTGTGTTTCAATGTTTAAAAGATGCAGCATTAACACTTAATCTTGCTTGCTTAATCAAAGTGTGAGTTTGGTCAGGCCACAGTAAGTCGGACATGGTCAGGTCCGTCCCGTCGAGACTAAGGTTACTGCGGTTACAAGCTCCTACTACCAGACATGAGCTTGTAGATTTTTTGGCATGGCTGGATACTACTGTATTTTTTGTAGGAATTTTTCCACGGTAGTGCATCCCTTAACGACACTCTTGAGTCCGTCAAGGGCTTTCGTTTAGTCTGCTGAGTGCTCGCATGCCTTTGACAGTGCTAAAGCCCTACTCTGCGATGCACCACTATTGGCAGCCCCAGATTTTTCTCTCCCTTTTAAATTAGAGGTAGATGCGAATGCTGTTGGTGCTGGCACGCTGCTTCTCCAAGAGGACAAAAATGCAATCGATCACCCTGTCTGCTATTTTTCCCATAAATTCAATAAACATCAACTTCACTACTTCACTATTGAAAAAGAAACTCTGGCCTTACTGTTAGCATTACAATATTTCAATGTGTATATAGGATCAAGTTCACTTCCTAATTATATACACAGACCATAACCCACTTGTGTTCCTTGTATAACCACAACCAACGACTCATGCGATGGGCTCTAATTGTCCAAAGTTACAATGTACACATCAAACACAAAAAGTAAGTAGAATGTGGTGACAGATGCATTGTCACGAAATTGATGCATTTATATGTTCTGTGTTAACCCTTTAGTTTTTGTTGTTTGTTTTGTGTTTAAGTAAACATGATATGTTTGGTCTTGTGTGGGGGGGTGTTTCGTGCCTGTGTCTTTTGTTGTGTGTTTCTATTTTCTCTCCAGCGCTCTGTACCTGTCTACCCACTAACCCTTTATTGGTTCGTTGTGGGGAATCCCTGGTTTCATCATAATTTCGTCATGGTTTCGTAGTTTACGTTAGATGGTAAAGAACTTTTTTTCTTTTGTTTTTTTATGTAGACTAGCTGTTACAAGCACAGATGTTATTTAGGTGTAAGGGCTAGAACATTAAAATATTTATTATTTACAAGGCTGTGCGGAGGTGGGAAACACAGACACAAGGCGCTATACACGCTATACAAGTTTATTTTGTTTTATACTGTGCACCAACCAGTGACAAAAAGAAAAGAGAAACAAATAAATATATACACTATTTACAATGATGGATTGGTGAACATTGGTGAACCCTTGCTCATTGGCCTGTTGTGAGGAATCCCTGGTTTCATCATAATTTCATCAACCAATCCTGTTATGCCTTTGGCTTTAAAACCCTCCCACCATTTTCAATCTGTTAGCACTTGTTGGCTATACTGTACTTTTGTCATCCTGTTACTGTAAGCCCATTCATTATCATTTATATGTTTTTCCTTATATAACAGAGCTGAAATTGCACTGTTAAAACTATAATATTTTCAAATTGTATTGTGAATTTTATCATTTTGAGAACACATTTTGCAGTCATTTTTATTTATTGTTTGTGGCAATTCTAAACCTGCACATCACCCCCTTTTTGTACTTCCTGTGTTCCCGTAGTTTGCGTTCCCCCTCCTTCCCCTCCTCACAATGCTGCTGTGGATTGATGAGGGTAGGTTGTACAAAGAGACGCTCCTGAGAACATTTCATTTGTTATAATGCAAAT
Source organism: Yasuhikotakia modesta (assembly GCA_036877545.1). Classification (NCBI taxonomy): domain Eukaryota; kingdom Metazoa; phylum Chordata; class Actinopteri; order Cypriniformes; family Botiidae; genus Yasuhikotakia; species Yasuhikotakia modesta. The sequence continues at coordinate 14,977 of JBAJNP010006419.1, read as the reverse complement.
GTTTGTCATTTCACGAAAACTATATTACATTATTGTGGTATTTTTGTTTGGCTTTTATCGCTAAATTAAGTTGTGGTAGTTTCGCCATTTTGTATTTATGTTACGTTTATTTTTCACTGAAAACACTGTTATTTTTGTATATATAGGGGTCAGATGTGCACTGCAGTCTGAAGACAGTATATATGTGTTTAATTGTCTTCTTCAGGATCAAATGAAATACATTGCACATTCATGCAGGAACAGTAATTAGACCTCTTCTTAAAAAGCTACACCTTTGACCAGGGAGTGCTTGCTTTAGTTACCATTAAAGTCTTACGATATAGCACTTAATATATATATTGTATACTTTCTAGAGGACCGGCTGTGCCTGGCTCTCTCATAAGGGGTTTTCTCCTTTGGACTTTTTTCCCCCAGGGTTTTTTCTCTTAAGAGTTTTTTTCCCCTTGTGAGTCAAACAGTGAATTTATTAGTCCCAAATTTAAGTTTAAAATTTTGATTAATTGAATCGTGTAGCGTTACTGTTGAGACTGCAGATATTAGCTTAACTTAGCTTAACTATCTTTAGCACATTTTAATAACACTTTGCTAAATGGTACTGTTCATTCTCAACCCTTATTTTGTGCTGTTGTCTCAATTTCCTTTGGTGTTTTCTCTCTTTTGTTTTAATGTAAAGCTGCTTGTATTGTGAAAGGCGCTATATAAAAATGAAATGACAAAACTGAACACACTTTCTGGTACACACTACCTTACTGTCTTTAGAAATTCTCTGCTATTTTTTTCTTTTTTGTTTTGATGGAACTAAATTTGCATGACTTATTCAGTCTACTGTGGAATGTGCAGTGTGAAATTCTGAAATGTTTGTTCAATAAAAACATTTACATTTGCAACAAATACATTTTTCAAAAACGCTCAAGTTTTGTTTAATTTATTTGACCTATTCATGGTTAATAATGGAAATATGTTTGTGAACATTGGTGGGAAAATTGGTAGTTACATTACATTTACATTTAGGCATTTAGCCGAAACAGTCAAAAGTGACTTACGTAAGAACATAGAAGCGAAAAATCAAAAACGACAAAAAACATCAGTTGTACTTAGATATAATTATACCAGAAGTACAATATTTTAATGCTAGATGTTGTGCCTGTGGGGAGAGAGGGGAAAAGGGTTTATTTATTTATTTTATATAATAGTTTGTGTTAGGTATTCATGAAAGAGACTGGTTTTTAGCAGTTTTTGAATGCACTAGGGGATGCAGTATGTTGGCGGGTGAGCCAGTGCCTAATAGCCGGCTTAGAAATGGTCCGATTGTTTAATTAAAACTAAGAATGCAGCGGGTGTTGACACAATGTGATTTCTGTTATGTCAACGTCAAGAAATTCAGTGAAGCACGGGTAATTCGGAGATCGATTTTTGGAATCAAGCTTGACTAGAAGGATTTGTAAGGCGGAAGATTGACCTGGAAACACAAGAAGTTCAGTCTTGGCTAGGTTAAGTTGAAAGTGGTGTTTTGTCATCTAAACAAAGATATCTTACAGACAGGCTGCTGTGTGCCTTTTCCATGAGGGGTGGAAGAAAAGATCTGGGATCGCAAAGATCAGGATAGCAGTGGTATTGGAAATCATGGGATTAATAGTTGGAATTAATGGTTTGGTATTTTGTTGAAGATGGAAAAGAAATGCTTGAAAGATGTAAACAACTGTATACATAAACAATTCACTAAATTAGCTTGATATTCTGACATTTTCACACACACACACATATGAGCTGTTTTATATATTGATTCTAGCCAAAGCTTGCAAAGCTAAAATATAAGTTAGTTTATTACAGTGCCATCTAGTATCTGACAGATGTGTGTGAATGTGCCCTTGTAGTGGGTGGGATTTCTGATCTTCCTACCAAGTTCAGTCTCTCTTTGACTTACCGATGCCCAGACAGTTTTAAGACAAAAAAGAATCAAGCTGTAGGCAGCAGTTATGAGGTCCAGCCTATCAATAGCACCAAGGGAATATCTGTGGACATCTTGATCATTTGATTTGGAAAAGCATTAAAAGAAAATATGATTAAAACCTATTATAACACAATAAAGCAATTTAGTGGCTGTAAGGATGTTGTGACAAAGGCACCTTCAAATTTCTAAATAAATTACAAGTTTTGTAATACAGCCTGGTTTCCATTTTATATTCTTACTGTCAAATCTGTTGGCATATAAGAGATCGATTCAAATAATCAACATGAATTCATGAGGTTTTTCTCATGTCTCCAGATTCTACATACCAAGTTTCTTGAAAATCAGACAAATGTGGGAAAAGTTTGAAAACGCAATGTCTGGATGCCTTTGTGGTTGCTCTGCTTAAAATGTGCAGAGATTGCAGGTGGGGGCAGGAATGTCCAGCGCTCTCTTCCACACTTAATACCTTGGTTGAGGTGAGACCTTTGAGCAAGGCAACAAACCCCCAACTTGTACCTAGATGCCGCAACAAAAAAGGCTGCCCACTACTCCGGGTGTGTGTTCACGGTGTGTGTGTTCACGGTGTGTGTGTTTACTACTGTCTCCACTTGGATGGGTTAAAAGCACAAATTCTGTGTATGGGCCACCATACTTGGCCACACATCACTTCACTAAATTAAACTAGCTAATTATCATTTAATTATAGGTAATACATTTTTGGTAAATTATTTAAATTCTGCTTAAATACAGTAAATTACTGTCAAAACACTTTTGTAAATTTACAGCACTACAATAAACTGCGCTTTATGTGGTTGTACACTTTATAGTAATACACTACAATTCTGTAATTTTATTTTTTTTACTGTTGTTAGTTGTACTGCTACCAGTAATTGCTGTAAATTTACATTAAGTTTTACATTGTTTTAAAAAATTAGTAAAGGATGATAACAAAAATATTGAATAACAAAAAAGGATTGAAATGCAATACAAATAAATGTTACATACATACAGGTTGCTTTTAAGAAATTCAGATACTAAGATCCTGTTTAAAACAGAATCCATGGACTATTTTAATGATGTCTTTATCATCTTTCTGGGCCTTGAAAGTTGGTAAAATTGCAACTATGCTGTTGATGTTATTGCCTCTTTACAATTAATCACTTCTGTGTTTTTCTGACTTTGTAAGTAACTTTGAATAAAATCGCATGCTAAACATGAGTTGTTTTCTATGGGGTGAGGCCAGAAAGGAGCCAAATTCATTCAAGTTTCATTTATTAAGTCATCCCTTTAAAACTACAGTGCTCAGCATAAATGAGTACACCCCACTACATTTGTCAGAAAACCTTTAGTTTCCTTTCAGAATCAAAAAATACTATACTACAAAATACTCCCACAAATGTGGGCCATTTATTGTAAACAAGATTTGTTAATTTGCACAAACAAAAAAGTGAACAAGTTTATTCAAGCCCATGTTGCAAAAATGAGTACACCCCAATTATAGTCTAAGGAGAAAAGCCACACTTAAGACTACAACATTCTAATTAACAGGCATTCAACCATAGGTGAGTCTAATGATTCATTTAAGAGGTATCCAGCAGACAGGTGACTATAAAAGGGCATTACTTGACAAAGAAAAGCCCTTCCTTTTTTTAATGCTGTCAGCAATGGCTCCCTATGGAAGAGAAATGTCACAAAATCCTAAATCTCCTATCAAATCCAAATTCAAATTTTATTGGTCACATACATAATCGTACATGACATGTAGTGAAATGCTTTTATGCCTGCTGACCCTGGGAAGATAGAATGTTATTTAAACATAACAGTAAATAGAAATCTAAAAGGAAAATAAGAATATCTATATAAATGGATAAAAAGTAAATAAATACAATAGTATGTCTGTGTTGTGTAAAAAAATATACAGCCAGTTGTGTAATGGAAAACACACTAATAATACAGACATTACAATTGTAACGGCAGACATTACAATAGTAACAATAATAATTGATAGATGTGCAATGCAGATGTGCAAATGAAGCAAGCAATATTGAGGAGTCCTACAGTGAAAAAAAAATGTTGAGAGACTGTATAGCCTGAGGGAAGAAACTTCCTCTTAGTCTCTCAGTGTTGGTCTTCAGGGAGCGGAAGCACCTCCCTTACCTCAACAGTGTGAAGAGACTGTTGCTACAGCACTGCTTGCTGTAGATTGTGTGCAGCTCAGGGAGCTTGGCATGGATGATGCGTTCAGCTGATCGCACCACTCTCTGGAGAGCTCGTCTGTCCTGCATGGCGCTGTTTCTGAACCAGGTGGTGATGTTTGCCGTCAAGATGCTCTCTATGGTGCAGGAGTAAAAGTTCCTGAGCACCTTAGTAGGCAGTTTGAAATCTCTCAAGCGTCTCAGGTGGAAGAGATGCTGACAGGCCTTTTTCACCACTGTGTTGATGTGATAGGTCCTGCGTGATGTTAACACAGAGATACTTGAAGCTTCCACTCTCTCCACTGGGCTCCCGTTGATGATGGGGTCTGGTAGTTCCTTGCCTGCATTTTCCTGAAGTCCACTATCAGCTCCTTAGTTTTACTGACGTTGAGGAGGAGGTTGTTTCTCTGGCACCAGTCCTCCAGGGTCCTGATCTCCTCCAGGAAGGCCGTCTCATTGTTGTCAGAGATCAGACTGACCACAACGGTGTCGTCAGCAAACTTTATGATGTTGGTGGAGTTAGTAGGGGCCATACAGTCATATGTGTACAAGGAGTACAGCAGGGGGCTTATAATACAGCCCTGGGGGGCTCCAGTGTTGAGGGTAAGTGAGGCGGAGACATGTCTGCCTATCCTGACTACCTGTGGTCTGCCGGTTAGGAAATTACAGATCCACTGACAAAGAGATGGGCTGAGTCACAGGTGCTCCAACTTGATGGTGAGTGTGGAGGGGATTATGGTGTTAAACACTGAACTGTAGTCCACAAACAGCATTCTAACATAATTCCTCTTTCTGGTGTCCAGGTGGATGGGTCCAGTTGGTGTCCGTAGCGCTGCTTTGCCTCTTTCACCGCTTTCCGTATGTTGTATAACACTGCTTTAAATAAGGTCAAGTTCCGCATTGTAAGCAGCAGTGCGAGATTTCAGAGCGTCGCGGGTGGTCTTATTCACCCACGGCTTCTGATTGGGAAACGTTCCGATAGTGGTTTTCTGCACAGTATCATCCAATAGTTTCATGATGAATCCAACAACTGGTCCAGTAAACACATTGATGTCATTGGAGCTGCGACTGAACATGTCCCAGTCAGTGTCATCCAGAGTGCCTGCAGAGCAGGCTGATCACACATTTGGCATTATTTAAAGATGTGAGTGGGCCAGCTGAATGTCAATTAAATACTGTAAGAGCAGATTAAAGTTTTTTTTTTAAGTTTTAAAAGACTAAACTTTTTGTTCTAGTCTTGTTGGAAAACGGCAGTATTCCTGCCTAAAAGAACATAGGACAAGGGCGCATCACATTTGGTTGATTTTTAGTGAATATTTTAATGAATAATCCACTGCCACAACTGTATAAAGTGACATATCAACATAATTCCACCTGTAGTATGTAGATGGTGTGCATTAGGACTTACTACAGCAAACAGAATAGAAAAATGACATTTCATTGATTTTTAGTGATTATTTTCCATAAATGATGCGCTGCCACGACTGTATAAAGTGACAAATCAAGAAACCTGCACCTGTAGTATGTAGATGGTGTGCATTAGGACTTACTACAGCAATAAGATTAGAAAAATGACATTTCGTTGATGTTTAGTGAATATTTTTATGAGCGGTGACAGTATCACTATGTAATTTGTTGACGCTCCCTTACACAGACGGTACCGCAAGTATAAGTGTGAGCTGCTCTGAATCGTTTTATGGATAAAAATCGATAGCGAAAACAAATGTATTGTTATAGTTTGATACATGGCAATAGTGTGACTGTATGTGAGCCAGATCGCGTTACTAAAGTGAAGTTTGCTGTGAAATCCGAATGCGGGCAAATTTGAGATTGAATATCCAGCGAATATCAAACCCGCGGCCACTTTACCGCGGTTCTCATGTTAACTATTAAAAACACAATCTAATCTAACAATGTAATACAGCTTGTGATGATTGTTGAGCTTGATGTGGAGCATCAGACGCTGAGAGACGCAGCAGGTTTAAAACTGTCTGATGTAAAACCAGCGGAGCAAAGTCATGATCCGCGGCTAAATGTCATGGATCCGGTTAAAATAAACCGTAGCCGCGCATCACGGCCGTTTCTTCCGTCGGAAGGTGATGAAGGTTTGAACGCCGCTTGTACAGCCGGGGAGAGCAGCTCACCTGTGAACACGAGCCGCCATTTTGTCTTGGACTTCACAACGTCACTGCAGCAATAACACTAGCGGGGGCGGGTCTATGCAAACTATGTTTTCTGTTATGTTTCACATTCATGAGGAGGGGTGAGTGAGAGGCTTATTGCGCAATAAGCCCCAGCATTTCAGCCTGAGCCGTTTTCAGGCACTCATTTTAAAACATAAATTTATATACTTTACAGTGGTTCAAAATGTCTGGAACTTTTCCTATGTTCTTTTAGGCGGGTATACTGCCATTTTCCGTCAAGACTAGAA
>JBAJNP010006418.1:0-25652 GCA_036877545.1 Yasuhikotakia modesta | reverse complement strand
ATATATACATTTAGGACAGCTTATTTATTGATATGACTTAGATATGAGGGGTCTTCACTGAGGGCTTTGTCAAACATCTTGCTCTCCTGCAAATGTTCCCTACGCAAAGATCTCAGGTTTTTCCTAATGGAATTCTTTTGAAGCTGGGGAGTATGTCTAAACAATCCCTATTTACGTTCATCCAAAAAGAGCTATGGAGACCCTGAGTCTGCCCTAGCACCACTTTGTGATCAAAAAGAGCCTTAAGAAAACACTGGTTTCTGTCGTGTTGCTAGTTTTACAACAGCAACAGGCTGAAGGAGCTGATAAGATCTCTGGGGATGGCATGGTTTACTGGGACCCTTGGCCCCCTGGTGGGGACATGGTTGCTTCCCCCATCTTCTAAGTCATATCTAAAGCTGTTGCAAACCAGATGGCTCCTGACCCCGATGTGCCCTCAGGACCACATGCTACAGTTTCTTGAAAAAAGAAAGCCTATGCTTGCTGACAAGCAATGGCGAGTGATATTGCCCAGTGTCAGTTACTGGGCAGAAAAGGCTTTCTGGAAATATCCTGACTACTACATTGGGAACTAAGTCTTGACAGAATTGGGTGTCAACTTTCCATCCAGATCTCTCTAAGAAAACCCAAAGTGATCCAATCTCAGAACTGGCTCAAGTTCAGCCCAGAAATGTGTTCCATCATCTGAGTTCCGTATTTCATTTGTTTTCTTTTTGTCCCAGAAACATCCATCTCTTGTGTCAGGGAACTAGTGTCATTAAATGTGTACGTGCAGATTAGACGTGCAACATGTTTGTGCGGTAATTTTGAGTAATATGTTTTCAATTTCTGATGTGCTTCCATAGATGTAATTCTGTCTCATTATTCAGCAAAATGGAGCTCTTCCAAGCCTGATTTCATGCTCTAATACCAGCTGTATCAAGTAATAACAGTAAATGTCCAAAAGTTCCTTATACAGTATATAACTGCATCATAATTATCTGTTGTCCTTCTAATCTACGCAGTTCAATCTTTAACTGTTATGACTTTAGGTCAAAGTTCAGAACAACGATATAATTCACTCCAGCTGGTTAAACCACAGTATTGGCATGGTCAAACAAATGTCCTTACAAAAGACAACAATGATTTTTTATCCTTTAGAGGGCTGTACAGTGCCACAAATAACTTGAACCAAAGTTGGATGGACTTTCATGCTAAATAAAATCATAAGATTTACATATATGTACATGTTAACATAAATTGTTAAGACTGTCAGAAAATGGAAGCTGTGTCCAAAATATAAATACAGAAAACTAATTAATAATCTTATTCCAGCCCAGCTTTTATTAATACATTGGTAAAGCCGAGACAACATTAGAAGTTGACTGACAATGTTTTGAACATTTTTAACATAGTGTAACAAAACCACAGAGCTGCCATCCAAACTCCAGTGCTTGCCCTTCAACTTCATTTTGATTTGCAACTGATTCCCTGTACTATACACCTTTGACACAGTCAGCACCTGCCAAACTTTAAAAAACAGACTGGGCTTATTCTTTACACAGCACCACATGGACAGTCTTGCCTGGTAATATTCAGATGCTGAAAGCACAAAACAACCTTGTCTGTACGTGTTCAGATGAGTGTGTGGTCGGTGTGTCAAAGCAAATGACCAAATGTTCAGTGCTTGCTCTAAAACACCATTGGGCAAAGAAGTAAAACAAAACTAGAGGAAGAATTTGACTAAAAATCAGAACGACAGAGAAAAAGAAAGAAAGAGGGAGAACCAGTGTTTTCACCCCATAAACGGTATATAAACTGCCACTAGCTCCAGGGCCAAGGCTGGCTACAGACTGAAAGATTTCATAACCATTATAAAATGTGGCAGGGCACTCCAGAAGGCAGAAACAGCTGCTCCTCTTCACATTTGATCTGAAAGCAGCACAATTCTTGCCTCTCATGAGAAATCTCTGGAAATGCCAAGATATTGACTTTATTACGCAGCTGCTTTGACAGAATGAGAGAGTGGTGAACAGCTGAGCAGGACAGCTATCTATCACCATACATTGGATTGTGCACTGGGGCAATGAGAGCTTAACTAATTTTGGTTAATTTATTAGCAGTAACTTGAGAGCTAGAGTATCACATTCATGCATAATATCTTAATGCTTTACAACACATGAAATCGCCACAGAATTCCAGTCATAGTCTAAATCATTTGATACAGTGAATTGTGAAGAATTTGTATTAAAAAGCATGTATTTACACCAAAAAACAAAAGCATAACAACAACTGGAACTATATTTCTTGCATTGTATCATTTCTCAGGGCAACTGACAAACATGTACATAAAAAATAATAAATTTAGGGCATAGTATTTTGAAACTAAATAAAGTTTCAAGTTAATAGGTTCAGTGGAACTTTTTCAGTAAAACTTTTACATTTAATGTTTCATTTTCTGTAAGCATTGTTTTTTCAGGGTAAAGTTTATCAATTTGTGTGTAAGTGACATTGTTTGACCTTTTTCACATTTTTCTTCAAATGTTGTTCAATGAGTAATTAGGAGGTGTCACTTGTTATGCTTAGTGCCCAGCCTACCGTCTGTGTACTAAAATTTCCAACACATTTTGTGGAAAGTCCTTTAAGCTTTCAAAAAGTCTTTTAGCTTGTAGAAAAAGAGCCCTGTTTGTTGCAACTGAACCATGGGAAATATTTTCTCTTGACCCCCACTCTTTGCTTGGTATACGTGACAGACTTGCAATGGGTCATAATGTGTTGATGTGGGTTTGGGGGCAAACCTATATCTCTTAGGAAAAAAATCCTGTCTAGGTTACACATCTTACAACAACAAAACAGCTTTTAAACCACATCTTAAAATGGTGCAAAGTATAATAACACAAGGAGAAAGCATTTGTCTCTTTAACACATTGTGACGTTCGTGGCTATCTGAGTTTGTTATTCTCCTGATGTTTGAAAGCTTTCTCCATCTTTGTATGCACGAGAAGAACACTGATCTCGACGCGGCATTCAAAAAAAAGCGAATCCAGGTCTTGCAGACAATCAGCAGAGTCTTTCTCAACAACCCAAATCATTATCCATTTAACCCTGTGACATCTCATTTTTTTGTTCAGCAGCTGTTTCAGTCCAGCGTCCGCACTTTTATCCTCCAATTTCAACAAATGATAGTTCATCAAGGCAGCGTGCAAAGTTTCAGATGAGTTTCCAGAACAAGCTCCTGTGACATTTCATGTAATCAGCTTTAATGGATATATAATGCGATCTCTAATTCACTCGCCTGCTACTGAGTTCACAAAGTTCAGTACCAAAGTAAAAATGCATGTTTGCTTGCCAAATGTATTGCATGTAATTGCATGTCAAAGACGCCAAATGCACAAAAACAAATTATGTTTTAAAGAAGCTGATTTTTCTGATGTGCTAATGTACTGAATATTAACACAGGTCTAATTTTAGCCGCAGACACTCAGGCAGCTATGCATGAGTATGTTTGTGAGTGTGATACAGGTGGTGAATTTATAAGGATATGTTCAATGTGAATGAAATAAAAATGTACAATTATTACAAAAAGCAAGCATGGAGGTCCATGACTAAACCAGACCATCACTGGGGTGAAAACAGATTGTATGAAAATATACAAACAAGATCATACAAATTCAGATATGAATGTCACCAATTCATTCAAATATAAAAATACATATGAATTGCTATTACTATATAACCAGGACAAGTCTGACCAGCTCAGATGCTAAAAGTATACACACACAGTTGTCTAAAGACAAGACACACACATGCTGTTCCACATCTTGAAAGCTTTCCCTTCACACCAAACACTACTAGCACATAGTAAAGTAAATGGTACTTGGTTGATTTGTGCTTTTCCCAGCCATAGAAGACATCCTCTGTACATCATTCTGATTGGTTTGCACAGTAGCTGGCTGGTTTAAGTAAACAGCTGACTAACAGCAGGCTAACCATAAGACACTCATGACTGGTTTCCCACTAAGCAGAGTTGAGGCAGGCCAGTACCTAGATGATCTGTAACATCTTCAAAAAGCTGTTTGTTAGCACTCACATTCTTTTTAATTTCCCTGAAACCGCTGGACACTTTGAAGTAATTAAAAAAATGTGAGATTTGACAGTTATAAAGACAGTTATAAATACAAGAAAAAAATATATTCACGTGTAAAAACTCATGTTGCTTGCAGAATTTTTACATGTTAAGCAGTTTAGTTATAGCATTTACCAGCAGTAGTTAAGAGACTGGCTAGTGGAGTATTTCTCAATACAAATATCTGAGAAGCAAGGCTTTCAATCAAATCTTACTCCTGTCTAGGAGAAAGAATTGGATTATTAAAATCTCATTTGCAATTTAGTTTAGCCATATGGACAGCCAACATAATGCTCCCTGTAAACCAGGTTGCTCTAAATGTCTATAAATTAAAATGTTTTGGGTTTTTTTTGGTTGATTTAGGCCTACGAGCAAAGACTAAAAAATAGATCATCTCCTAAAACGAGAAAAACAGTGAGGTCATCTCATAACCGGCACATCTCCCTAGCAACATCTTGCTGATTTGCTTTATATCATGGCTAAAAAAAATTTTTTTTTCCATATTGAGTTCATATCCTGTTGCAGGGATTACCTCATTACTTATTTTGTTTGCACTTTGCTTATTGCCTATTCTCTCTCTCTCTCTCTCTCTCTCTCTCTCTCTCTCAGTTTCTTTGAGAATGATAGAGCAACCACTTGCATGCATTTGCTGATGTACAACATGTGGTTCAATGCACATGTTCAGAGGAGCAATACTGGGGCGTTATTTTTAAATCAAAGGACTTTTTGGTGATGAAATATTAGCGATCATTGCTGTTTTATTATATATGATTGTATAAGCTTGCATTAGTGAAACAGAACAAAGAAAACACAAACCCATTTACTGAGCTATTCTGACACTCCCTGATTGGAGATCTCATACCTGAAACCTGTTGCACTACTTTGTTATTTATCAATCAGAAGCCAATCTTAGCGACCCTTTCTTGTGAAGCTCATAATTAGCCGGAGAGTGATACCAGTAACTGATAGTGGTGATAACTGTCTGTTCTGTGGAAACATGGTGCCCCACTGTTACAGCAATGAAGGTAATAGGAGTAGATAAGCTACAGCTCTAGTCTATGCCTGTCAATTGCATTGTGCTCTTACCCACAACCCTATTCAGTGATTGAGCGCCTGTTTGTAAAATCAGGCTCCTGGAAAATATGCATGCAGGTGTCAAAAGTGATACAGTAAGAGTTAGTTTCACAAATAGTTATTAAAATAATGAAGCAATGCTCCAATGAAACTAAATCCTAATTTGTAAAATGTCATTCAAGTAGCACATAATTTTCATGCAGGAAATAAAAGCATATCCCAATTTAAAGCAATTTCAAATGTTATTACACTGAGATTTGTCCATTTTTATCCCAGCACAATGTAATCCTATGGAGTAATGGAATGAGAATGAAACGATCTGTCTGGTATTCATCTGTGTTAAGCCACTTGATTATTTTCTCACCAAAAATATACTTTTTATGTGTCCGTCTAGCTCCAGTTTGCATGGAAAGGTGAAGGCAATTTATTTCCTTTGGCCAATCATCAGGAGAGCAACTGGACATCTGTTCCAATCAAAACTAGTCTTTCACTTGCATGCAAATGTATTGGAAAAGCAGATTTGAAATGTGTTACTGTTGTTTCTAAACAACTGTTTATGATCATTCACAAACAACTGGAAATGCTTCAAACAAAACTGACGTGAAAGTCACTGACCTTAGTATGCAAATGTATTGAGCGACTGCGTTTACAGACCTTTCATTGTTGTAGTTGATATGTTAAGACTAAACACAAAAAAATTCAAAAATAATGTTTATTTCTGTACATTTCTTTTAGAAGGGTTATTTTTTTATTTTGGGAATCTACATGCTACTGGAATGCCAAGCACACTCCTGACAAAGCAGAATATCATATGTTGTGCTCACTGTGTTTCTGTGGTAAACAGCTTGTTAGAGGCGGAAGTGTTGCGTTTTGTTGATAAAGTTTATCAGCCGTTGGGAGTGTTTGAAAAGCAACAGAGGGGCCCTTAGAACTCATGGATAACACTACACAAACCACTTCATTCCCCCCTTACTTAAATGAGATTCAAAATTACACAACAATCAATCTATATGCTTTCTACAGGAGCTGTACAAAACTCAATTCAGGCTGCCAAAATTGCCTAACATGCATGTTTGTGTAGCGGGAAAAACACCACTAACCTTTATTCCTCACAATTAATCACTTCAGCAATTACAAGTGTCCTTTCAAAAGCTCCTTCTCTCGAGTCCCCACCGGTTAATCAATATACACAAACATTTACACAAGTATTTCACAAGCTCTTATTCTCTTACCGTAACACAAAGCGATCGTTGTGTCGTCATTTACACGGTTCTGCCAGCAATACAATATGTGCCCATCAGCAGACCAGAACAGCAAAATGTTGACTTCTTGTTAAACAAAACACACTGTCATTATCTATTGCCTGTCATTATTTAGAAAGGTCAACAAGGCTTGTGACGCATCTTACTTTGTGCATTTTGTCTTTTTAGCTTCTTCGTTGTACATTGTGCTGGACGTAAAATTTGTGCTGCAGTCATTCTGAAACCTACTCACTGGAGACCAGGTCACAGTGTGCAAAACTCAGTTAAAACTCAGTTAAAAGTATACAGTTTACGTAAAATGGCTTTACAGTCATGAGAGGACTGATCAAATTTTGCTCAATGTACTTGCGATGGGCCCTGTGGTGGTGAGCTATCAACTGAATAATGTGATTTGTTTGTCGAAATGGGTTATCCAGGTTTAATCCTGCCCTAAGAAGTTTTTCAAGTGTGCTATTACACTTCTTTAAAACTAAAATCTAAAGTACATTTCTACCCTACTCTTGGTTTCACGTTAAAATCATAGATGTGTGTTACGCACAGCAACATAGTCAACAACATAGTTTTTCACATGTGCAAATTCCTATATACCCCTGTGAAATAAAATCTTCATTCTAAGCGCCATGTTACAATTAATACGATCCCTGTCATCTATTCTATCATGTTAATTGACTAAATGTTGCATACTCTCAGAAGTACGTACTGTTTTAGTAGGCAGTAGATTCACATAGGATGTCTTTGATTGTCATGTATAAACCCTTCACAGTCTTTCCTTAAAAAAAAACTCTATATACAGAGAATTAACTGGATTACAAATCCTACATTGAAATGCTCTTATTCGTTTTTTAGAGCACTCAAACTTTAAACATACACAGTGCTGTATTTGTTGTTGTTAGGAAACATGCACAGCTCAACTAAAATATATTCTTTCATGTATAAGTATTCAGCTGGAGTGTTGCAGAAGCTCTAAAGCTCTGTTTCACAAATGATAAAAAATAGTCAGAATAAAAATATAACTGCTTTATAATTGGCAGTGAATCATTAAAATATCTGCTGCATTTTATGCAAAAACCCTCACAATTCTAGGACCACTGATTAGATTATAAATGTAAATGACAGCTGTTATAATTACTTCTAAAGAGCATTCTGAGAAACTTAACACTACAGCAAATGCATGGTTTAGATGTCCCTGTGGGCACTTTTGGGTCAATTATTTGATCTGGATGTGCATAGAATGCTTGAATCTTAAACTCTTTCTTTTTAAGTGATGCTTAAAATATACAGAACTGCTGGTTTTATGAAACTTTGAGACAGGTGTTGTTGTAGGCACTTGTGAGTATTAATATTTTTCATAATAACTGTAAATTATTTTTTATAAAAATGATTATATAAAATTTTAAATAATTATTATGACAATAATTAGAACGTACACACACCCAAGCAAAGAGGCAAATTTGTGTCTGTTTGGTTCTCATAGGCTTAATGAGATTGTGTCTCGTTCTGTGGCTTATAGCTTTTTGCTGACATATGCTCTGTTTACTAATTCTGCATCACACTCATTCTGCTGAAGAATATTTAAGCCCTTAAAGGAACCATAATACACCCAAAATCTGACTGGCTCTCTGAGACACACTTGTTTGCCACCACAGTTGTATATAACAGCTATAAACACAAGTGATTCTGAGTTTAAGGCTTGTATTTGTTTTTCCCTAAACTTCACCTGCCTCTTTTACATTCCACTGCGAGCCATACCATAACAACTTATTCATGTTTTTGCGTGAAATGTTGTACAACTAAATTCCCTGTGCAATCTGAGACAACTTCAACACTGCTCTGCTCAACCCTGAGCTGCACCCTCCTGAGAAAACTCAGGTCACCTGATCGTAGCAGGTTTGAAATTCAGCTAACATATTAAATTGCGCAAACCGCTTAAATTGCACACTCAGCCATGTATGTATGTATACTGCATACTAACATAGCTAATCAAAAACAAAAGCAAGTTTTGCTACTCATTTTTTTGTGAAATTTAACCTGACCCAGCTAAAAAAACACTTCAAAATCAAAGTAAAAAAAGTGAATTAAATCTTCTTTGTTGTGTGTCCAAAGAAAAGTAAATTAAAAGCAAAACTTACAACTCAGTCTCAGGTTTTGAGAATTCAGTGAAGTATGTGCTGCCATTGAAAGGCGGGGGTCCCGATGAGGGCTCATCGCTCCTATAACTGCTCTGGCTGCTTCCCAAACTTCCTTCCCCAGGCAAAGTCCCTGTCGATGTGTGGGGCTTCTGGAAAGACCCAACCATTCCATGCTCTTCGGACCCCAGAAAACAGGGACATCGAGTCTGAAGATCCTTGTAGAGGAAGTTCATTCTTAGGGAGGGTATCCATGGACAATCAAGAAGGTTTTTGAAGGCTGCACGAAACTCAGGGCTTCGACAGTAGATAATGGGGTTCAGGCCTGAATTAATGTAGCCTAACCAGTTTAATAGGCGAAAAATCTCTTTTGACAGCACATTTCGATCAAATACATTGATGATATTTGCCACAAAGAAGGGCAGCCAACACAGTGTGAAGATGCCCATGATGATGCCCAGTGTCTTTAGAGCCTTGTGCTCTTTGACAACTGTTAATCTTGAGGGTCGTCGGCGGGACCCTTTCTGTTTGGACACCGAGCCCCCGATGTTATTACATGGTGGAACGTTGTTGTTCCCATGCAGTGATGGTGGTAACTGATTGCTCATGTATTCATTTTGAAACCTAAGGCGGTTTTTGTCAATTGACTGTACCTGCCGTGTAGCGATGAGGAAGACACGGGCATAGACAAATATCATGATGAGTAGTGGAACATAGAATGAAACAACTGAAGAAATAATAGCAAAGGGCATGTTTGTAATAAAGTCACAGCAGTTAGGGTCCTTATAACACTTTTCTGCCTCGTCATCAATTGCACGATAGTACTGGTTCATGATGGGGACGAAGGAGATCAAAGAGGAGACCACCCACACAATGCAGACAATAATTCGAGCCCTGCACTTATTCAGAAGCACTTTGTGACGCAGTGGTCGTGTAATTGCAATGAACCGATCCACCGCAATAACGCAAAGGGTCTCTATACTGGCTGTGACACATAGCACATCGACTGATGTCCACAACTCACATGCAGTCTTATCCATTTGCCACCGAGCCGTTACAACAATCATGGCGCCCATTGGCACTACCAGCACCCCCATTATGAGGTCAGCGCATGCCAGTGACATAATGAAGATGTTGGTCGTGGTCTGCAGCTGAGAGGTGCGAGCTATCGCAATGATGACCAGAAGGTTACCCACAACAGTGGTTGTAATGATGATCACCATAACAACCAGCAATGCTGGTCTGAATTCATCAAGTGTTCGTGTATCAGTAAAGTTTATTTGATCTGTACTGTTTGTTAGCAGCTCCATGTTTAGTCTTCAAATTTGCCAAAAATCCAAATTTGCCAAAAAGCTATTTTATAATCTGAACATGAGAAACAAGCAATGGTAAAGAGACTTCTGCAGTTATTAGATACATCAATTGGCTTCAGACAGGTGATCTTTATAGAACAAACCAAGATACCATGACGATGATGCAGTGAACAACACCATCAATGACGTCTTTCACCTTTCCTTTAGTTATCCTTAAAACATGCACATTCAACAGCTTGTTCATCTTGCAGCATTTAAAGCAAACAAATCTGTCATGGTCCACACAGCTGAACTGCAGATGTCAGGGTAAAAAAAAGTTGTCTCTCTTTTCCTGAGTTGCAGAAAGAAAAAACTTTTAGAAAAGCTCTTAAAAACACCAGAGGAAAGGCAGATAAGTGGCCATCCTGTTGATATAGTCCGCAGAAATGGAGTCTGAACAGCAGTGCGGGTGGTTGAGTCCTGCTGCCGTGTGTGTGTGGAGCAAGTGGAGGTGTGTCTACTGCCAAACATTCAAAAGAGCAGTGACACTTCAGCTAGTACCAGACAAGTCAACAGTGCTCGAGTACCCTCCCCTCTCTCTCTCTCTCTCTCTCACTCACTCACTCACTCACTCACTATTCTCTCTCTCTCTCTCTCTCACTCACTCACTCACTATTCTCTCTCTCTTTCTCTATCTCTTTTCTTTGCAGTTAAATGTTCAACATGCTGTAGCTGCAGTCACGCTTCACCCTAGGGGTGGAGCTGTGAAGAATGCCTCACACTTAAAGTTTACAGACGCTTTTTTGCTCTTTCTTTTCTGTGTCTCTTTCTCTATCATTCTATCTACCCAACAAATGTACAACTAACAAAGATAAATCACTTATCTTAAATCACAATAATATTAACCTGACAACATGGTGCCAATTAGTGTTGTTCTTAAATGTGAACAGACCCTATAACACAGAAACAACTTGGAAGTTTTTGGGGGATGGCGATCATGTGATGAGGGGGCCCCACTGAGGTTCTTTACAGTACAACCTTCTTATAGGGCCTAGGGGAAAAATGACTGTCCCATAAATTTTTGTTCTAGGCACTTACATTTTAATAAAGAAACAGCATCTTTCTCATCAATGGTTTTTCATATATTAATTACAATAATACACTGATTTATGTTAAATAAATGCTTAAATATATCCAACATTACAGGGTTGTAGGTGGCATGTACTGTTACTCATATATCCATCTCTTAATAAGGGCCAATCTATAGCCTTTATTATGTTTATACATAGCTAGTTATGTATAGGTTAGGTATAACCTAACCCACACTGTAGCCCCCACCCTACCAGAAAACTTAAAACTGGATTTTAGCTATTTATAGGACATTTTTTATTTTTATAGCATTTTTACAAATAAGAACATCATGGACGTCATGTTTTGCTGACTTTTAAGTTAAGTGTATACTGTATATGGATAAGTGAACACCAGCCCACATGCACAATTTCCTTTTAAGAAACTCAGAAGATTCTAAGATCTTTCATTACATCCCATGTCTGGGTCACCATTTCACCTGACAAAAAGTTCACTAACCAGAAAGGCTTGAGTTGCATCTGTTGATACTAATCTCCCTCTGCATTGTCCTTATTTAACTATCTTCAAAGAAAGTCAAAAATGTAGTCATATGTCAAGAATTCAGTCACATCTGGCTATCTGAAGCTCTGTCAGTCACACTCTGCTTAGATTAGCATAAAACACCTGACATGGATGTTTATTTCCATGTCAGGTTAAATAAATTTTAATTTATTTAAAATTTTAAATAAATTTTACACTGCCTTCTACAGTTGCAATATATCTTATTAATGATTAATATGACAAAAAAGACAAAAACGATTCTGCAAATCGGCTGAGCTAATTTCTAAGTTTATTTCTAAATAAGTTGCACACATCTTTACAGAAGAAAGAGCTGTGCAACACTTTTACAAACACAAAATCTTACATTTAAGTGACCAGATTTAGTATTTCCACCTTCAACAAATCATATCCTATAATTTGTAAATAGTGTCACAAGCTGGTTTAAGTAACAAAGGGATTGCTGTAAAAAATGTTTGTCCATATAACTTAAATATAAGATAATTGTTAACTGTCTAACTCAGTAATTTATCCAGTCCTGCCTTTTATATAAAGTCAGATTATGTAATGAAAAAATAATGTATTTTATTCTGGCAAATTGTTAGAACCTTTTAACAAAAGAACCTTTTAACAAAAGAATTGTTAGAACCTTTTAAAACAAAAACATTTTCAATCATTACAACCCATCTGTTAGTCACTCTTGTACATTATCTTTTGTAACCATGTTCTGCTGTGTTCTTATACATTTCTCGATATGGACAGGATACCAGTTCCCTTAGGGCCAGTGTTCAGCACTAAAAATAATAGATGCTTATCTGGCCTGCGACTCACGCCACAACCAGGAAGAACAATCAAGACAAATGCCTGGCATGCCTTTCAGCTGCGAAAATCTGGGTAGAGTAGTCGCCAAGGTCTTTGTCATCAAGTACTTCCTCCCCCCTCTCTCCCTCTTTCTTTCTCTCTCTCTCTCTCTGTCATTCATTTAATTTACTTTGTTTCTGACCTGTCTTATTTAATTTTTGTGAACATATAGTTTACATGACTTAGAATTGTTTTTTCCCATTTTCTTTTACACCCACATACCTAAGTGTCTCGTTGACTAACAAAAACATCATGTCTTAAGTAGTCACAAGACAATAAAGCATTCGTTATCTCTTTTAGTTTTTGCGCTATGGAAATTAGCCGCCATCATGACAAGTGTTGAGAGGTCAAGACATTTAGCTGATTGTGTGTTGTCTAGTTTTGTTTTGATGTTCCAGGTAGCCCTGCGCACATCTGATCTAAAATCCAATGCTAACCAGGCATGACGTGATAAAGAAAAAAAATAAATCTCTCTATACCATCATAAAGTTTTTTTATCATAACAAACCATGACAATTTCTGTGGAATCGCAGTTGGGTAACTCTGCCCACTGTGAAATCTCATTGGTGAAAAATCTCACTTATTGTAGCTGAATACTTAACAAATATTGAATGTTGAAAGCATTTCTGAACTACGGAAGCTACTGACATGAATATTTCCTGTCAGGATTGAACTATCTTAAGTAAAAAATGTATTACCTTTTTGCCTATTTGTACAGGATTTCCATCTCAGCATGTAGACCAACAGTCAGAATGAGACAATTTCTTCTGCATACAGTGCTGGATATAGATGAACAAAGATAATAACAAAATATGTTTCCACTCTTTCTCCATAAAGAGTTGGCATTATTATTCTACTTAAGGGAGGATTTATTGTTTTTGTTGGTGTCTTGGGACCTTTAAAAATACAGTATTGGGCAAGTATGAAAGAAACCAGAAACCACCTGATTTACTGCTATTAATATGAATGTTTAAAAATATGAAACAGATCTAATTCAGTGAAATATCACTAATATGGGATAGCTTGAATTTTATTGGGTCTGTCACTTAAATTCAATGAAAGTTTGTCTGTGCTCATTTGTCATTGTGCTCTGAGAAATACTTTAATAAATCCAATATGACTTTAATACTTTATTAGATTTCAGAACAATCACTGACGCACAAGTTTCATACCATTCTGAATTAGTTTGGGCTAAGGCTACATAAACAAAAGGTAAAGTCTCAAAACCCCTCAGAAGATCTAGCATTCCATTTCAGCTAAAGCCTTTTTTGACCAGATATAAATTCAGTTGTTGAATTAGAAATTATCCTTGAACTAAGTCCAATAGCCAGTACGGTCAGTACTGTACAGTTGTTGCTGTTTATCATGATGAAAGGATATTTAAACAATTTACATGCAGAAAGCTGAGGGTGATCAGGAAATCAGGAAGTATAGATAAGACAGAAAGGTATTGGGAAAATGGCACATACTGAATAATAACTCATGATGCACACAGGAGCTCTCAGTATATTGAATATTTAAATGCTAGGCAACAGCTCCAGAAAACTGAATTAAAGAAATAGTTCAACCCTGCAGAAAAATTCCCTTTATTTACTTACCCTCATGGCATTCAAAACATGTATGACTTCTGAACATGTTAAGAGTTTAATTTAACTGAGGAATAAAAGCCATTTTTCAGCCCCCCACAACAACAACCTCACCTCTGACTCTGCTTCTCTCTCTCTCTGGTGGAAAAAATGGTTGAGGGCTGCACAACTGAGGGACATTTGTAAAAATCTGTAAAAATAATTTTCATACATATGTATAATACCATATATTCTATGTATAGAATTTTACCATTCCCATAATTTCTGTTTTCATTTTTTTTCTATCTTGTTTTTCATAGCTGCTTTGCAACTTTGCAAATATTTCAAGTACAAAATACTTTTGTTAAGCACAATAAATATTGAATTTTGTTTATCTCATTGTTTAAATTAAATTAAAGTTTTAAAAAAGAGATTAAGAATAAACATTTTAAGAATATTGAAAACAAATTATTAGATTTCATTAAATGAACTTTAACAGATATCTGCTGTTCAGTGCATAGACAGGCGTGAACACTGTGAATTGGAAAGCTTCTGTGGTGTATTCACTTTGCACCCCACTTTGGAGGATGATAGGCACTTCCTTGAAAGAAAACCGTTGAGTGAAAAGCCCTGAGGAGGGGCACATTTCTCCTGCAGTATTAGGACGAATATCCTCGGTGCCAACATATATGTTAGTGTGGGTGAATTACGTTTTGTGAGAAATAGCATTTTTATGTATGTCATATGTAGCCCAGCTTGATAACTGTGTCCTCATGCATCCTTATGAGTGTTTTTTGTTATTTATGCGTATGTTTTAAGGTTGTCAGTGGGAACTGAAGCAGTAAGTGTTGGAGCTGACAGACTTGGCAGGTGGTCATTAGTCTGTGTGTGAGAACGTGCTGTCGCTGGCTGATGTGCTAGTACAAAGAGTTTGGGTGAACACTGGCATAGCTTGAGGTGTTGATGGCCAGTGGACCCTTTACTTTTGCCCAAATGTTTTTTTTTCCAAACAGATTATGGATTGTAAAGTTATGAAATAGGCTATTGCTGAAAGTACTACTTCGGTACTTTCCCAATAATACAAGCCAAATTTAAACTTTTGATTATTTAAATTATTAGAAACACTGAAACCAGAATCAATGCTTTGCTTAAGTTTGCACAATCATCCCATCATCTCTTTGCAAAGCATTTCTTTTTATTTATTGGTTAAATAAGCTAAATACTTTTATGGAGCAAAACTGATATATAATCAAACCTTATTTGTGTAGCAAAGTGTGATGATTTAGTCATGCCAGTGTTTATTCTCACTCGTTGTGTTTATTATTTCACATAGGGAGATTGGATTGTGACCTTTAGATGTGACATCTGACATAACTTATATTTTGCTCCTTTCTTTTGAAAACCTCACATGGTGTGTTTGAAAATTAAAATTCCAGCAAGCAGGGTCATGATTATTAGTTGACTGGCATGAATACATGAGAAACACCTTTTTGGAACATTCACATCATCTTAGTAATGACCCAGGAAAAGCCCTTTATCACTGAGGTCAAACTCACTGAGCTATAATCTCCTCAGGATCCACACAGTCTCAATGCCTTGTAAAAAGTTTTTGCCCTGTTTCCTTGACCCTTCCCACATCTGTCTGACTTCAGTGTCTCTCAGCATTTCCTTTAAAGAGCCTCACTAAATTGTACAACGTTTACAAGACTGCAACTCTGTCCTTCAAGGGGGGAAATGCGTTTACAAAGAGCACTCCTTGAATTAGCTAGATGCTATTCACCTCAGCCATCAGTTATGAGAGCAGTCAGAAAGTCTTGGTCTGCCTGTTTATTTTATACCGTCACCAATTTGTTTTGGGATTGTTTCAATAATTACCATGGAGAGCCTTGGCTAGCATTGAGATCGAATTTGAGATGGCCCTCTCCGTTTAACAGTAATGTGATGCTGTTCTTTAAGGGTAAATAAACAGAGCGAGAAAAGTAGAATTAAAGAAGAAAGGAAAGTTAAAATCCAATTTTGAGAGAGAGATTGCTTAACTTGAGCAAATGTCTGGCATGTGATATTTGTCATCAGAGGAAATCAAGAGGGCTGTGAAATAGAAACTGCAAATGGGCAGGAATAATAAACAAAAGTGGCAAATAAGAGAGATAGATACAGCAAGCAAACTTTAAATGTTAAACTCATGATTATTGAACCAGTGATCCAGTTTTTGCATCATTTTTTGTGAACCAGTTTTGTGAATAGGAGCAGCTGATGCCTTAAAAACTAAAATAATATTAAAAATATTATTTAAAAAAGTAAAAATATTTATTCTGCACAGCATATTACTTTTTTAACATATTACTAGGTTACTTTACAGTAATTGACATCTTAGACATTTGGCCTTTAGGAATCTATCAGTAAATAATATAATACTAATATAACAATATAAATATAAAACTCTTTTCACACACTAATCACAGTCATTCGCACACCCAGCAAACCACACACAGTAAAACAAAGCAATCCAATCAATAAAAAATTAAATTCAGTTAAATTTAGGTGAGAATTAAATGTAACCTGGCAACAAATGATTGTTCTTCTCAGATATTATACAAAAAATATCAATTTATATTAATCCATGTTGAGCACTAAAAATAGTTTTTCTGAAATCTGAAATTTTTAAAGATGCTTGCCTATGTCCAAAGGAATGCGGACATAGCATTCTGTGTTCTTTCTCTTTTCGTAATTAAAAGCCTGTCGTGACTAGTCTGTTTGTGTGTAATTTAGTATTGCCCTGTCTCAGTTTGTGTGAGTGGCGTTTTCTTAACACAGGAAATTCTCCATTAGCATTTGAGGCTAATCAAGACCTCTGAAGGAAATAGGAAACATTCAGATCCAAACAGCGTCCCTCCCACTCCACCTCAGAAAGATTTAAATAACTGTTACCATTATTATTATTATTATATAGATAACATTATATATTAACTGTTAAGGTGCTAACGATTTCTTTTTTCAGCAGTTTCAGTATTTATCAAAAGCCAATATATGACAATTTTACCTCTTGTAATATTACTGCTCTATATGTGTCTGATTATTTTTAATAAACAATAAAATATAGGCTTTTTTTCTAATAGATAAAGGTCATGACATCTTTGACAGGCAGTGAAGTTGCAGTGGCTCTCTGCTGTGATAACACCATGATTCATGATTTTGAACATACAATATTGTAAGGCACCATCACATTGTTTAAAATTATACCTTCTGAAACCATTATTGTACCATGGTTTCTGTTCAATGTGCCTGTTTGTTCTCTATGTTGTTTGGTAGTTTTGTGCACTTGACACATGAAACTTTTTGAATCCATCTCACTGTATTTTAAAGTCATTAGCTGTGTGCACATCTTGTTTTTGTTTTCTGATATTGATGTTGCCTCTCAGATGATCTGTAGCTCTTGGTTTCCCCTGTTGGGTTTGGATTCATCTTTTTTTTATTAATTGACATTGACTTTAATTAATGACTTCAATTAATTAAAGTTCACTTTAAGCATGACTGTGCTTGTATCCAGCCTCCCCTAACTGCCATCACTACAGTACTAACAACACTTTTTGTAATTGATCAATGAAAAATCCATTTATTATACATTATTATGTGAATTTGTAAACTGTAAGTAAGTACTGAGAAAAACATCTGCTTTTGGTCAACGGGGAACAAATGCACTGGTCAGAGAGTATAAAGCTGAAGTGGGGAAGACTGAGAGCAGAGACACTTGTCTGCTCCACAGGAAACAATGAGAAACATGTTGCACATTGAAGTTTACTCATGTTTTAATGACAGGTCTAACCACTGTAGCTTGGCAAGAGATAATTGTGTATGTCAAAGCACATCACCGCTCCTCTCATTGCATAATAGAGCTTTGGGAGTGATGGCCAATGCATGTTTAAGCACTGAACAAATCCCTCCTGTAGTTGCTAAAGAAATGGGCTTGTCTAAATGCATATGATTTGTGAAGCTCTGTTGGTCGATACGTCTGTGTTTTTTTATCACGGCCAAGAAAAATGCAGTTTCAACATCTGTCGAATGTGTTTTTGTGGTTTGCCTCTATAAAAAAGCACACTTTAATGCACAAAGCATGATGTCATGTTTGCTTGGATATTCATGTTACATACGGGATCACTTTCTCTCTAAAACCTGAGCTAGTGGCTCAATGGGTACCACTGTTGCCTCACAGCAAGAAGGTTACTAGTTTGAGTCTCATCTAAGCTGTTGGAGATGCAAAATTCATCCCCACCAAGTTGTGTAGATTAACTGTTTCCTTTACTTAGATGCTGGAGAATGTGGTGCATAAATAACAATTATGATTGTTACTCGGTTGATTCTATCTAATGTGAGCAAGTACAGGGACAATTGGCTTACACTTGTGATTATAAGAGACCAGCTGTGTCTTCCATTATTTTCTCTGAAATTAAAAGCAAATGTGTAGTTTGAGTCCAACTAGACCAGTTGAGTCCAATTAGTCTAGAGATTAATTATTTCATTACCAAGATTATAATATTTGCAGGCTACTTTAAAAAGGTTTCTGAACCATTATAAAAAAAGTTGCCTCAAACTAAAAAGAAAAGCCTTACAGAAAACAGATCAGTAGAGTGAAAAAAGACAGAATCATCATGTTAAATCCCACTTGTGTTTTTCCTGTTTCTAGAAGAAAGGATAAGGTCATAACACACATTTAACACACTGTGCAGTTTGGAGCAACACAACCATCGGTTGATGGGGGAAATTGCTGTCATTACATGGAGAGTGGAACCACATGATTCTTTCACTTTTTTAACTTTTTTACCTACAAGTAATAAGGTTGTGTTGTATTGAAAACCTAATGTGAGAATGTAAGAGATTAAATTTAGCTGATAGGACATCCTATCATTGCATTACCCTAAAGTGATAAATTTTCATCATTACTCACTTGTCATTTCAAATTTTTTAAGAAGACATTTGAGAAATGCCTATATGAATGCTAATGTGTGCCAGTGAGGATTACTGATGTACCTCAAAATATTTTATTTTGTGTATCTTAGATCTACAAAAATCTTTCATGGTTGGAATGACGTGAGGTTGAGTAAATGGTAATTATTTTTGCATAAAGTATTCCTTTAACACTTAACAAGCAATAAAGCAAAGAGGTAGGAACTAGTTTGTTAATAATACTAGTTAATAGTTAACAAATAATAATAGTTTGATCAGTAGGGTTTGAAAAGGTCAGGTTTTCTCACATGCTGAGAACAGTGCCTGTGTCGGTTGAAGTGCTGTCATTTTCATGTATGTATGCCCCTAAGGTTCTCAATATTTCTTTATTTGGTAAACAGTGGCCATCATCAGCTGACAGATGATAACTGCTTTGATCAGTTCACATGGCGCTAAGTGTTGGTTTTGATTCCTTTGAGCTGTGATATGTGTTTATGTGACTGGGCTTCCCTTTAGACTTCTACCAGACTGACCAATGGCAAAACAGAATCTGTTTATTAGTCCTGGGTTAACAAGAATGTACAACACTGACTGTGGGGACTAAACAGGACACTGGGTTATTTTGAGGATGGCGTTACATTTCATAGTTAGCAAAATTCTGAGGGCAGGAAGCACAAACAAAGTTTACAAGCAAGACCTATTTCCACAGTTCCCTTTGTGCAATAAAGATAGTGGATTGTAACAGTGTACAAGGAAATTCGCTGATCCTCATGTTGTTCCTGTTCTTGTGAGACTTTTTCTAGACATTAGGCAGATATACTTTTACACATAATGATAGGCTATAAAAGGCTATATTCTTTCTAAAGGCATGTGATACCTTCCTGTGAGAAACACAAACTGACATTGTTTGTCACTGACGGTACTACTGAAATACTACTATACTATACAGTACTAATATAACTTTGCACAAACATATTAATAGCTATGATAAAATGGTATGCTAAAGATTACTGTGTTCTAATGTAAGTGCATAAGACAACTTCAATCGTAGTTAAATGTATAGTTAATAGAGAAATGTTGCAGTTCATTGAGTGTTGCAGAAGATGCAGGCAACACAACATAATACCAACAGCTCCTAACAATATATTTAGGTCTTATGGAGCCAACCAACAATGCTGTGCATAAAACTGTATAATAACCAACATTATAATCTGTAATCTGCAGTACCAGGCTGCAGCAACAGTCCATGCAAGCTTCCTGGTACAAAATAGTGTTAATTCAACAAATTACTTGACAAATCAGCACTGCATGACTTCATAAAGTCTTTATATGATTGATCGTGTACTAATATTGTAAATTATCCAATTAAATATTATTAATTTAACAATTAAATTATTATTACATGTATAGTATGGGATCTGGAGAAAACTACTTTTAATGAAAAATCTTCTTCCTCTGCACGAGAGAATGTGTCACCAGTGGACCAGTGAGTGAAAAAAATTCACTGCAGTCGAGAGTTAATAAAGCAAATCCAATTATAGTGTCCATACCTGTAAACTTAACCCATAAACTTAGGAATTTTGGGTTTTCATGAGCTGTATGCCAAAATCATCAATATTAAAACAATAAAAGGCTTGAACTACTTCAGTTAATGTGTAATGAATCTAAAATATATGAAAGTCTAATGTTTATCAGTACATTACAGAAAATAATGAACTTTATCACAATATGCTAATTTTCTGAGAAAGACCTGTATGTCACTTTTAATGAAGGGAACATGTCTATGTTATCCAAAGCAACTTACAGTGCATACACTTTTATTAGTACTTGTATTCCCTGAGATCGAGCCCGCAACCTTTGAGCTGCTAACACAATGTTCTCCAGTTGTGCTATAGGATGCACAAGTTGTGCTATAGAACATGTAATGAAGTTAGTTACGATGAAAATGACTGTTGCGCTATAGTTAAATTTGATTTAACTATTGAATTATTATAGAAATATTCAATTATTCAAATAAACCCCATTAACAATAAAAAAATGTAATAGCACAATACGTTTAACTTATGCAATAACAAAGTAAACAATACCACATAAATAATATCATATATGGAAATAAACATTTATATATTAATATATCAAATTTTCATGCACATATTTTCACGGTTTACTGTGGTTGTTTTAACTCATTAAATGCAAACATTTTTGTAAAAAGTATTTGGCCACTTTCCGGTTGTCAGACTTAATGGACCATGTCCGAAGCATGATGAAGTACACCTGTGTTCCTCTGTTACAACACCTGTGTGAACTTGAAGTGTGACATAAATACAAAATCCACTGATGATACATAAATACTGAAAATGCAAGTTATACTAATAGGTAAATCTTTATTGTATAGCTGTTGTTAAGTTCAGTTCCATTCTATTATTTAAATGATGCTGGTTACAGTCTTTATCCCTGAGAATGTTTTTTTGAGGAAACAATTTAGAGGATAGTTGTGACAGAGACGAGAGTTGCACATCGTTGAGAATCGTTTGAACGCGGGTCTGAACGAGACTAATGACGTAAGTGTTAGCACTGTGCAAACAGTTTTCAAGGTTGTTCAAATTGAGCAAAAACAGAGACTGAAAAAGGCAAAACAATAACACAAAATGAATGTTAATTAACATTAAAGATAGACTGTGTTTAGTTTGCTTCATTCTGAGGGAGCGTTTATCACTAAAATCTCATTTTCTGTATCTGCTACTTATATTTTTTTTCAGTGTAAGAATTGCAACCATACCATATGCAAATAATTTCATTTTACCTTGGTGTGGATCAAGATAGTTTGGGGATATTAAAGATTGATGTAGTGGTAATGGGTCATAATGTTTGCAATTACATTTTGCAATAGTTTCATCCAGGTTGTGTTGCATTTTGGCTATTGTACCTTCATGTTGATGACGATAAATGATGTGAGTGAGAAGGTTTAGATGGTAACGTGAGGAGAAGAATATGATTTGCATATGTGATAGGACTCTGCTGGAGCTGAAGCTGTTTCGTGTAAGACTGCAGCTGGCTTTGTGATTTAAGCTGTTGTGGTCAGTGCATGTCTGAACAGGAGATCCAGGTTACTGACCTGGGGTGCGTTTCCCGAACAACGACAAAGCTCGCTGCTTAACCACCGTAGTACGATGCATCGTCGGAGAAACGAACTAACTGCTTGCAACTGTTTCCCGAAAACATCGTACTTGTGTCGCAGGTCCATCGCTTGAACCACATAGCTTCTCTCTGTCGTTGTGATGTTCATCTTCTTCTTCTTTGATCTAATGATGGCCTGGTGCCATGAGCAAATACCGCCACCTAATGCAAATTCTTTACTTTTCATGTTTAACATGCTTTTGTAGTAACATTACATAACGTAAGAGCGATATTTTCTCTCACAATTTCATTTTCACAATATACATTTTATATATATGCTTTTTTCACTAAGTGTTAATAGAAGGTGGATTTTATTTACATAGTTAAAATAGCTGGATTTTCTGTTATTTATATTACTTTTTGAAAATAGTGGCAATTACCTGCACCTCAGTATAGTACTACATAGTAAAGCAGTATACAATAATAACATATTGCGTGCAACAAGATTATTTCCCATTTAATCCCCTTGCCATTTAGCCATGCCAAACTATGTAGGTAACGACAGAACTTGCGACTATAGTTGGCTAATGATGCTTTTGGGAAACGCACCCCAGGATGGGTATGTGAAGTTCTTGTGGTGGCAAGAAAAAATATGTAGAATGCCTTGAAAAACAGGCAATAGATTTTGTCAAACAAACCATTTTTAAGATTGCTCTTGACCGAACTAGGATATGGACACTATCTTTCCTTTGTAATGTTTGGCACCTATTCTTAGCTTTAGGCAGCTCACACATGCTGTACAGAGGCTGTATAAAGATGCTAAAGATGTTTGAATTCTCAGGTTTCATAGTTGCTTTGACTGGCCATAGTTCCGGTGTTGGATGTTAGGGGTGAACAGGTTTTAACAGCCCATAAAGAAAAGTTGAATTTACCAGGCAGCTGCAATAAGTGCATCCTATATCACAACTGGAGAGCATTGTGTTATGCTCAGGGAATACAAGTACTGATAAAAGTGTACGCACTGTAAGTTGCTTTGGATAAAAGCAGATCTCAGTATGATGTTAAGGGAACAACTATTCTCCACATATTCTTTGTTTTTGTGGCACAAACTAGTTGACACAGGTATATCAGACCACAAAATCTACATACACTTTACATTTCTTTCTTTTATATAAGCTATCATGTCATTGCATGCATTACAGGAATACCATAGATTTCTCTTATATGTTTATTTAGTAAAAATGGTTGTTGCAAAAAATAAACTAAAAAATATACCACACTTTATACCAATGGTCATGTATATTTTGTATATTGTATAAAATGTATAGTTTGTGAGTAAACTTCTATTTTGTGAGTGAAGCGGTAGTTTTTCAAAAGATGTATACCTTTTTGGTATACATATTATGAACCAAATGGTTGGAATAGTATTTGGTAAAGCCACAGGTCAGTTTTAATTTTTAAGGAAATAATAATGGGTGACTATAATGTGTTGTAATTAATACACAGTTAATACACAGTCTTTTACCTTTGTTTCTTTGAATTTTAGATACTTGTTTTGCTTTCAAACAAATCATTTTCAGTGATTTTTGAGGTTGGATTGATTCATGGCTTGATGGTTGATGTCAAAATAGAGGAAATGAATAAGAGAAAAATGAATAGAGACTAAACCATCTGTATTGAACAGGCCATAGAGATGAAGATAACTGAAATCAGAAAATAATACTGACTAGAAAATAGTAATGTAATATATGCTCTTAAATGTAAAAGTAATGTATTTGCATGTTTTATATGCATTTATAAGTTAATGTATCTACAGTTTTGTTAAGTCCACTTGCATTAATGTTTGTCAGTCTGAGTGCTGCAATCCTAATATGTCACCTAATTTTTTAAAATGGCATAAACCAGTATAACCATATGACATTAACAGAGTTTATTTTACTTGCTGATACGGTGGCTAAAGCCTTGGGTAGTATTCTAATTTTAAATTGGTTTTAACCCGTTTAGCTGTTCATCTAGTTTAACCAGTTGGCAATTGCCCAAAACATCCTTTGGCCTCTGGTTTAAGCTGTTTTTTAAGCATGGTTTGGACCAACCACTAAATAGCTTTGTTTCTCTGTTCATTCCGCTGGACCAACCCTCTATAACCATCTATTGCATTATGAATCAATGTTTAAATAAAATGTTTTTAACATGTTTTAAAAAAGAGGCTTTTTAGCAACCTGGTGCAATATTATAAAAAAAGTAGCTTATGTTAATTCTCTAAAAGCTTTCATTTGTCTGAATCCTGTTAATCAATTATGTTCAACAAGTAGAGGCAAAAAAAATGTTGAGCTGTCATTGATAATATTAGCTGATGTTCAGTAGCAGTGAAAGCTGAGCGGTCTGATTGAAATTAACACCAGGTATTTGTATTTTAGGGCCTCTGTGAGACTGCCTGAACTGTCTGAGCTGTCAAAATAACCCTGAATGTTTTTACACAGTCTTTACTGGATGGCTAGTGTCCTGCTCTTTCACGCAGATGTTCCATTCAGACATTACCTAGGCCAGTGATCAAGGCTTGCATTAGGCAGCTGGGCTGTGATGAAGAGAGGAAAAAGATGTGTTTACTTTCCAGTCTTCAAAATGTAGATGCCTTTACCAGACCTGTCTGGCTCCAGCATCAGACCTGTCAATCAGCCAGACCAACTCACCCTTAGACACATACACACAGATATACACAAATTGTTTACCTCCTTCTTTTTCCCCTTCATCCCACCCTGGTTTCTTCATTTAAAAAAAATGTGATTAACAGTTAATAAAGCAACTAGGTTACATTGAAAAAACATAGCTGGACAGAGCTATCCGTTAGCATTCTCATCAATCTCAATAGCAGATCTTTGGCTGATGTATATAGAGCCTCAGAAGTACGTGATCTGAATACTGCCATCTTTGCTACGTGGGCATTTAGTTCTAGCATCACGTAGAGTCAATCATGTAATTAAAAGTAAAAACACAGGGCTGTTATGAACATTTACAACATCTTTTAAACAACTACAAAATTGTGTTTTTGTTAATGTTGCTTGTAAAAAAGTTTTCTCAGGATTAGTCAGTACTTTAAATGGCCATCAACAATATTCAACAATACAAGTCCTTTTCAGAAAATTAGCATATTGTGATAAAGTTCATTATTTTCTGTAATGTACTGATAAACATTAGACTTTCTTATATTTTAGATTCATTACACACAACTGAAGTAGTTCAAGCCTTTTTATTGTTTTAATATTGATGATTTTGGNATACAGCTCATGAAAACCCAAAATTCCTATCTCAAAAAATTAGCATATCATAAAAAGGTTCTCTAAACGAGCTATTAACCTAATTATCTATAATTATAATTATCTATGTATATTCACTCTAAACACCTGCAAAAGATTCCTGAGGCTTTTAAAAACTCCCAGCCTGGTTCATTACTTAAAACCGCAATCATGGGTAAGACTACCGACCTGACTGCTGTCCAGAAGGGCATCATTGACACCCTCAAGCAAGAGGGTAAGACACAAAAAGAAATTTCTGAACGAATAGGCTGTTCCCAGAGTGCTGCATCAAGGCACCTCAGTGGGAAGTCTGTGGGAAGGAAAAAGTGTGGCAGAAAACGCTGCACAACGAGAAGAGGTGACCGGACCCTGAGGAAGATTGTGGAGAAG
>JBAJNP010006417.1:0-25655 GCA_036877545.1 Yasuhikotakia modesta | reverse complement strand
TGTTTTGTTACAGTAATTTCATGGACAACCTTGACTTATTGGAGAATGATGAACTGAAATGACCGTAATCTCTTGATTAGACGCGTCATATATGTGTGTAAATCATAAATCACACTCTTTAGACACTTTGCATGGTCATATCCGTTTAACCATTGATCTTTTAGATTATAAAAGGCATGGTTACCATGTGTCAAAACCATTGTGTCAAGCTAGCAAAAAGCAAGTTTTATCATGATTGTCATTGTGTTGCAAATGTTATGACAACATTGATGTAAAACCGGTCATCATAAGAAACCAATAAGAAAAATTGTAATTTTATGGATAAATAATGGCACAATAAATAAAACCACACTGTAGTCTACCATTTGTTTTACTGTATTATATTATATACCATGCCAAGTTTTCATTCAAGACATTCAATTGTGTTACTAAATTGCATTTTATAACAAAATTCAAAATGGCCAACACCAAAAATGGCTGATCAAAGAACACAGTGTATGACAGCACAGAGAATCTAAAGAGACCATCCATTTGATTGTTGACAAAGTTTTTCAGTTGTGCAATTGTGCATGCACCCTTAGGTCATTTCTTTATTGACAAGTTTTGTGTCAATACACAAAAGCATTGCCAAGACATAGCCCCATACCCATTTTTGCTAGCACACGTCTTAGATGTGGTGTACAAGAACCTATATATAAAAGCTTTAAATAACTTGTGTGTTTCTATGTTATACCAGATTTCATTAAGTCAGATAAATAATGGAAGAGTTTAAAGCCGATTTTTGAAAAAAATCAAAATGACAGGAAACCTTCCATGAAAATTATGTCATAAGGTACATTCGAATCAGCATGAGCAAGGAATCAGGATTATTTTTTGTTAAAATCTAATAGATTTATTAGATATAATAGATCTAATAGATTTTAGTAATTGCAGTCTTGGCCATTTTGGGCTTGACACCTAATAGGAAAACTATAGGAAAACTATATCTATAATGTAATATAGTAACATCAGGTTTTTTACATTTCTGAATTGACTACTGAGATATACTGTACCATGAAATTAAGTACAGGTATGTGCCAAAAAAATTGAATATCGAGGGGAAGTCACTACACACAAAGTGAAGTATTTCAAAACTTTGTTTAAATTTTAATGATTGTGGATTAAAGATAAAAAAAATCCAAATCCTGTATTTCACAAAATTAGAATATCATAAAGTTCAACATTGCTTAGTGAGCTAACTAACGCAAAACACTTGTAAAGGTTTCCTCAGCCTCAAAGTTGTCTCAGTCTGGCATAAGCCCTATTCGCACAGGACTAGTATTCTCTGGGGACCTGGTGTGATTTACAAAGTACCCCCTCTTGTATGATTTTTGCGTGGCGCATTCGCACGGGATAAGCGAAGCCTGTAATTGTGTTTACATAATCACCAGTTGGTCTCTTCCCATTTTTCATTTAGCTACATACAGTCTTGGTTACAAACTGCAGCTTTAACTTGCCAAAGGAGAACTGGCCCTCCCCGACTAGCCTGGTTTCTCACAAGGTTTTTTTTCCTCCATTTTCCATTCTCTGGAGTTTTGTTTCCTTGCCACCGTCACCCTGTTGGCTTGCTTAACGGGCGTCTGCTGACACTAGCATAGTCATCTCACTCATTATCTGTTCTTCAGTAAATATCCATACATATATGTTTGTATATCTGTACTTTTTATCATATCTGTCTGTGTATATTTGTATTTGTTATATGTGTTTATTAATGATGTTGTCTTTTTATTATTCAAATCTGTTTCCTTTCAAGTTTGTTACCATACTTTAAATATCCATTGGTATTTTGTTTATATTTGTACAGCTACTTTGTGACAATGTACCATTGTGAAAAGCGCTCTATAGATAAATTAAACTTGAATGTTTTATTGAACAAATTACAGACATGGTCGATTTGCACAGGATTAAGATCACAAACAATCTCCACAATTACTATAAATGACTAGAGGTCACCAGGTAATACCAATCCCCTACGAATAGGGCTTTAGTAGGCTTCAGAATCATGGGAAAGACTGCTGACTTGACAGTTGTGCAGAAGACCATCACTGACACCCTCCATAAGAAAAGTCTCATAAGGCAATTGCAAAAGAAGCTGCATGCTCACAGAGCGCAGCATCTAAGTATATTAACAGCGTGTAAGGGGAAGGGAAAAACGTGTCTGGAAAAAGTGCACAAGTGACAAGGATGACCGGAGCCTTGTCAAGCAAGGGAGAATCAGAAATCTGAATCACCTGCCCACAAAGGCAAAACTACAAGTACCTGGTTTAACAGCCATGGAATAAATGTACTTGGTTGGCCTGCAAACCCGCCCGACTTAAACCCCATTGAAAATCTATGGGATATTGTCAAGAGAAAGATGAGGGAACAGAGACCTGGAAACGCAGACTAGCTAAAGGCCAATATCAAAGCAACTTGGGCTACCATAACACCTCAACCGTGTCAAAGGCTGATCGTCTCCATGCCATGCCACCTTGATGCTGTAATTAGTGCAAAATGAGGCCCAACAAAGTACTGAGGACATAACACAGTACTTCAACACACTTTTCAAAAGGCCAACAGGTGTTTTATAAGATCTTTAATCCATAATTAATAAAATTATACAAATATAACACTTTTTACTTGCCCTCAATATTTTAATTGTTTGGCACAAACCTATAGTTTATGTCAACTGTTGTTTATGTTTAACTTAGTGTCTTACTACTACGTACTAATGTTCTAAAAAAGTCAAAACATTGTGTTGCAGATTTTTTTGCTATAAATTTACTGTATCTTTTTAGAGCACATGGATCAAAAATAGTGACAACTTATTCTGCCTGCAGCAATTTATAAAATTGCTTTAGAACAAGATGCTGACTATACAGCAATGCATGGCAACATGAGACACAGCTTGCACCTAAATGATAAAAAATAGTACAGTGAACAAACTGAAGTAACCTGTGCTGTCACACAAATTATTACAGTCCAGTTGCTGTACACATCTTTATTGAAATATACAAATAACATTATGGTGTAAGATGGAATAGATTAAGTTGTAGTCATCTTTCAGCTAAGCAACCTGCAGAAAATTTCACAACATCTGCACACTAAGTGATCCAAGCAGACATCCTCTTATTATCTGCAGATCACTTCTAAAAGCGCAAATCTTTTACCAGAATTCAAAACATTATTGTGAAATATTTAAATGTACGCAAAATGTACGCGGTCCCAGTAAAAACAATTTACCTTATATTCTTGAATTAAGATCAGCATATATTGCAAAAACTGTATTCTGTGATAACAGGGTTGTATGATTACCTTTGTCGCTGTATACCAAAACAACTTTAAATACACTGGGAAACCACTGAAGACAGAAAAAAAATGATCAGGTGAGGAAATAACTTTAGTCATTTTAAACATTGTAAACCAGAAACTAATCATAAACTGACTTTAAAATATAACCTATAAATATGACAAAATTATATTGTAAGTTTCATAATACATGAATCAGAACTGAATGTGCATTTAAAGAAGAGTTTGTTTGTTTGTTTGGTATGAAATGTTGACAAACTAGTGGTTGGGGATGTTATGCTTAAGGTTAAACTACATTCAACACAGAAACAATTACATTAGATATTTAATTAATTGTTTCTAAATAACACTATTTTGTACCCTCATGGGACTAAAGAAACTTAGCACCCACATGAACCAACCATTACATATTGAGAAAATAATTTCCTCGAAGATAAATGGTGCTTTTTTAATGTACACAACTGTTGAAAAAAATTGAGGATTGTGTTCACTTTAAATGTTAATATTTACAGACTACGACATAATAAAATGTTGACATTTACTTTACATTTTCCCCATTAGCATTGCACAACATTGCCTATACTTAGCCATATTTGTTGCATTTCCCATAAAATATGCTTGAATCAGACATCTGATGGAATAGTCAAATCTGTATAGATGGGTTAAAATATGACCTAATGCATTTGATTAGCATATTTACAGCCATGTTTCTTTGCCAAGATCAACTGTATGATATTAAAAAACAATTATGGATCACTAAAATTCCAGATTATTATCCATTTTATGAAGGATGCTCATTCAGAACCACTGCTTGAAAACTCTTACTATTTTTCTGTGCTTAAACATTCATGACAATGATGCAACTGGTACAAAACAGACAATGCTTTCATACGGAAACACAACAAATTCTGTATGAAGCTACAAACAGCCGAGACTGACATCTAGAATTGAATTGAATAAATTGAATCAAAATGGTGAATAAATGTTAATCTGATCTGGTTCACCTTTAATTAAATTTAAAAATATAATGACACTTGTTGACAAACGTTAATTTTTTTTTTCATATTTATCATATGTAATTGTATGATAAGATGCCCCTCCTTAAATCATTGTCAACAAAGTTAGCCTTCAAAACGTGTGAATAATCAGGACCTGTAGCACCGTCTTTAGTTGCGTCTTTAATCAACATTTATTCCATTGTGAGATGGGTAAAAATACACTGTACTGTAGTTTGGAATCTTATTCTTTGCTGACCTTATCAAATCTGGTAAAACTTAATGATGGCATCATATAGAATGTACACAAAAATCAGAATAAAAGTCCTTGTATGACTATGCATCAAGAGCAGAAAGGATACAGTCATGAAACACTGGAGTGCTGCAGGATAAATTTTGGCTAAACAACACTCTCGCGATTTGCAGAAACAAGAACTGCTCTGCGACATATAGGGCAGGTTGAGTTCTCTGAAAGCCAGCGGTCAATACAGTGCATGTGATACTCATGAGAACAGGGTAGCTTCCGCAACTTGTTGCCTTCGGCATACTCTGTAATGCAGACGCTGCAAGTTTTGAAAGCATCACTCTCACCAAAGTTTCTCATGGAGAGGTTGTCAATCTGCTCCTTGGTGAGACCTCGTGGCTGGTCATCATCTTCCTCGTTGAGTAAGAAGAAGTGTGCTAGTCGCAGAAAAGGCAGAGAGCCAGTCTCATCCAGGCTAATGGGGGCCCGTTGTCTGACCTGGCTCTCTGGAGATGCGGCACTGGGTATTTCTTCTTCCACTTCCCTCTCCTCTGTCTGTGGCTCCAAACCACTCTGGTCAGAGCCTCCAGATCCAGAAACAAAATCTGAAGCAGCAGTTCCAGGAGAAGCATCAAAGTTACCCAGTGCATCAGCAAGGTCCGCTGGTGGGTTGTCATCATGGTTCAAATCAGAATAGTCAGAGTCCATAAAGTAGCTAAGCTCACCAAAACCAGTCATAATCTGCCGAATCATGGACTGCAGAGCCAAAGAAGTTGCTTCACCCACTCCGGTATCCGAGATCCTCCGAATAGGAATGCGAATGGTGCTTACATAAGTTCTTACTCCTGCTCGTTCTGAACGTGAAAAGGTCCGACGAAAACCCCCACGCTCAGTTTCATATAATAAAGTATTATTGGAAGTCTGGGAACGAGACCTTGTGCGGTTAGCAATGCTGTCTCTTTGGCGATACTCTCCAGGACGGACCCTACGTACCTGCAAATCCAACATTATGGTTGGAGGACGTCGACCTGAAGCTCCTGCTTCACCAGTAGGCATCTCTCTTTCCTGTGACGCTCCAGGTGCCTCAGGGGCTGCACCTAATCCTTCAACAGTACTCTGCCTAGACAAAAACAGCTGTCGAGTCCTCGAACTACCCTCCACCTGGGGCTCAAGAAGGGTCTCAGAATTACGATGAGGTAGGCCATGCTGCGTAAGAGAAAGTCCATCTAATCTTTCAAGATTGAGAGGTGAACGACCTCTTGCAGTGCGAGCCCTTGTTCGCCGCTGCTCTGGACTTCTGCTGCGGGCTCTTATTTGACCCCTTCGAGGTTGCTCTACTGGAGCCAAGGTTGGGGGACTTGACACTAATGGATTTAGTGCACTTACTTCTCTGTTTAGAGACAGTGTGCTGGGGACTTGCCGCTCTGGCTCAACTATTACAGCCAGCTCATCCACCACTGGCTCTTCCACTACTTCTGTCGTCTCCATAAAGCTCTCTGGCTCAGACACAGGGCCATCTGCTCTTTCCTGGCCACCCTCCAGCCTCTCGGTCTGTGTTTGCTGCTCAGCTATGTTGCGGTTGACATTGATCTCCAAACTAAAGCGGAAATCTCCACTGTTAGGGTTGGTTTGGCTTACAGCCCGCCATGACTGGTTACCCCGGTAACCACTCCGTGTTGTGTTACCTGTCTGTCGAACTGTGTTGAGCCAGTCAAGAAGGGTCTCCCCACTGGGGTTTTCTTCAGTGCCCTCTGTCCCTGAGAATAACAAAATAGTTTGTGTATGTTTGCTTTACAAAAAATAATCGGACAGTTCAGAATCACAAATGAAGACATTTTAATGATAGGGCTGGATAAAAAAAAAAGTTTGCTCTCCCTTATGCTTCGAGCACAACCACTGCTATTACAGCTCCTGCCTGTGACAGAACAGTGCAAACAGCAACTCACTAGGCTATACTCAAGATAGTCTGATTTCCTGTATGCCCACCCAAATCATGCAAATTTATCCTCAGCTTATTGCACCTAGTAAATGGATGAGTCCAGTAAATTTTGTTATGTCAAAAATTCATTTTAACAAGAATTTACAAAAACTTGGTTGCGAATGTAAATAGATCTTAGTCACAGTAGGTTAACATTCCTGCCCATCTTATAAGATAAAGAGAATCATCACTCACCGCTTTTGAATAAATAAGTTTTGTAGCTGTAATAAGAAGGCTATGTATTGATGATTTATGTTATGTATCTGCCTTATGTCCATTTATACATAGTTTAATAATTCCTATTAATTGCATATCAGAGCACTAAAGGTATTACAATATACCAATGCCAAGATTTGATTTATATCACAGTTTTGGAGCAACAGTTCGGTTTGCTGTGGGGGCAGGGTTCATGGCATGGCACCACCAATGCTGAAGATCATGAGATTTACTTTTAACGTCATAATACTTTAGAATAAGACAGTAACTTTAGTGCACAGTGGAAGTACCCCAGTGGCTCATCTGCACTTTTAGGAGCTACTTCACTAAATTCAATGGTTTTGCTTTGCAATACATGTAACAGCTGTTTAACAAAGAACTCTTACAAATTATGCAACAAACCAGCCATTGGCCTATGTCACACTATACATTATTATACTATACACTATACATACATTAATTTACATTTATTAATTTTGGCAGATGCTTTTATCCAAAGCGACTTTCATGCGAAAAATTCATGAAATACATTTTTATCAGTACTTGTGTTCTCTGGGATCAAACCCACAACCTTTGCGCTGCAATGCTCTACTAGTTGAGCTACACTTGTTTCCCAACACAGCGTGCTGCCACCTTTTGGGAATATACTTGTATATTAGTATTTCAGTAAAAGAGCCACATAGGTTACATGACTGCGAAACTATTTTTAAATAAAATATTGAAGACTAAACAATTTCATCAAAAACAAAACCATACAAATCTGTATTAAATCAAATCAAAAACTGGTCACAAAACACAGTTCTAGTGCATGATATGGGAACAAATAAGAAAATACACTCAACTCACCACTAGACCCTTCTCTTCTCTCCTCAGAGGTATCATTACTAGGTTGCTCAGGGCCATTCTTGATTTGCCGAAGACGACTCAACAGTTCGTCTGCTGTAATTTCACCTAACAAAAAAATACAGAAGTGAGAACTGAACTCACACCAGATAACAAAGAAAGTCTTTCAAATTTGTAGCGATTTCAAATTTTCCACATTTATACCAGACTTAAAGCCCCGCTTTCACAATATGTGTTCACTATATGTCCTCGCAATTGTTTATCAAGGAGTGCTACTACATTTGTGTGGGGGTTCTTAACACTCTCAAGCACGCCCGTAAAACTGGTAGGAACTATAACCGCGACTCACAACAGCCTATGACCTATAACAGCCTTTACACAGGTAAAGTTTGAACAAAACACAGAGAAGATATGAACCACTTCCTGTTTTACCATATATGTATTGCCTTGTCATGGCAACACTGTTCAAGATATCTAACACCTTGTTGCAATTTAGTATCTTTAATGTCTTGGCAAATGATTTGCCAAATTTAGTGACAATCCCATATATCCCTTAGGAGGAATATTTCAAAATGGGAATTAACAAATCTACACACAATCCAAAATTGACCAACTTCCTGTTGGGCAAAGCTAAGGAGTGTAATTTTAAAAGCTTTCCAGTATGATAACAACAACAAATGTACAACATGTGTACATGGTAACAGTGTTTAAGATATTACAAATACATTTAAAGAATTACATTAGCCATGACTCTTTATTACATTATTTTGACCAAAGTTTAAGTGACACACTGTTGCCAGTTTGTGGTGCTATGAAGTCATATCAGTGTCATTGGCAAACTGCACATGTTTGACATTTCTCAATTTTTTTTTTTAGAAACTTCCTGTTTCCTATTTTTAGTTTTTCCATCATATTTTTCAACCTTGAAAAACCAAAAGGCCCCCAAAACATTGCCTTAAAAAAATGATATAAAATAGTCATACTAAGGAAAAACAATACAGCCTTTTACACTTTCAGTGCTTGGGTCCTAAAATTGAAAAGCAGTGGCTGTGACTGAACTAAACGTTTGCCTTGATTTCACGTTTTAGCTGATGTTAAAATAAAGGCATTGAAAAAACAAAAAAAGGTTACCCGGGGTGCCAAGCAGATTGTTGTCCCGCATAAGCCTGTAGTCCTCCTCACTGAGACTGTTGACAAACTGGTAGAAGGCCTCTTCTCTGTTAAGACGGTCCAGCTGTCGCCTGCGCTGCATTTCAGACTGATCGCTGCTGCCTTGATCTGCGTTATCCTGACCCTCCATTACCGCGACCTAGATATCACAGCTAGCCACATAAAAGCAACCACGCGCTCGTTACAGTGTGCATATAATACATACACACCGACAGGCAAGCAAACAGCAAGACAGTACAATGATAATAGACATATGTTTAAGACATAAACCCGCTGCCAGGGTTGTGTAGTATTTTAACGCTCTTAAATAAGTACTGGAGAAACACACAGTGAACTTGCGAGTCGGTGCTCGGATATAATTACGGCTCTGCGGTCCCTGACTCTGCGGTCAGAGACTAAAAACAAAATGGCATCAGGCTGGCAAACAAGTTACAGACTAAAGTTTAATTTAAAAAAACAGCCTTTTCCATGTGTCCTCGATATCACTGACTTAAAGTTTATGCCTCGCCAATGTAAACAACTCCACAAACGCTTTGTTTGGCAATGGGTAACGCTAAAAGTCAAGCGATGAGCTAATGCTAACGTCCGTTTCACCATGAGCTCACGCGATCCACACACAAACACTGACCGTGATGAAGCTAAGCTAATGACAAGCTAGCGTTAGCATTTCTAAGCATAAAGACAGCAGACAGGCAGCCATACGACGACTAAAGCAACTGCATAGACGACACAAACAGAATAATGAACTACACCTTATTACACACGTCGAAGTTCTCGATAATGTAGCCAAGGTTCGCAATCTGCTGTTTTTTTTATGTTATTCTTGACAGCTCTTCACGAGTTCATTTTCTCCAGCGTCTCTTTAGCGTCCAATTCATTTCCGGCCAATAGGATTATGGGAAATATGATATAATTTAAAAGTTCGTTTTAAAGTTGATGTAGAAACGTGAATTCTACCTTTTTTGATGATGTTTCACGTTATAATTAGTCTATAAAAATATCTGTATTTTAGAAATTATTGGAAAGGCCTGTTGTTTGTTCTCGCTCAAAATCTTGAAAACCTTATGAAATTTACGACATAAACAACTTATAACAACGAATAACGTAAATTAATAACAGATATTGATCTCATCTTTCCATTCTGTCCTATAGTTTTTTATTCAATGTTTAATGTATTAATTTTATTCAATGTTTAATGTTTCTTTCACTCAGTGTCACCGCTGCTTCTGCATTGAGCCAATATGTAATTCAACTAACACTCTGTCTTTGGCTATTTATGTAGACCACCTCAGCGTAGCTTTAACCAAAACATTACATTACTCGGCATTTTGTATGCTATAATATGACAATGAATAACAATAATATTAAATAAAACAATTTAATAATTTATTGTTATTTTGTATTGGTATAAGCTATTGTTATTTATTGTTAAACGCTATTGAATCCACTTTTATTTTGAAATAAAACAGTTGCTGATGGAAAAACACGGGGAAGGGAAGGAAATGAACAGTTTTGTCATTCAAAAAGTTTTGTTTACAGTTAACATAGTTATGATTTAATAGTTGTATAGAGAATGTGACGCTAATGTCACGTGTTAAACTCTGAGTAAATGTATTGTATATATTAGGAGTATATATTACTCATATATATTATGAGTAAAGTTATTTGTTTTTTTGATAATTAACATTATATTTGTGTATCAAGGTACACATATTTTTATCAGGACTTGCCTTCCCCTGGGATCGAACCCACAACCTTTGAGCTAACAGTAAGGCTGTTTGTAAGCTGTTTGAATCAACCCAATAACGAGTTACAGGACACAGCTCAAACAGTAAATTTTACCCTGGAAGAATAATGGCAAGAAACAATATTATGTTCCATAAGTTTTTGTTACGTGGGCTTAAGTCTGAGTTTAATTTAAAATTAAATTGTTAAGAGTTAAATTGTAAATGAGTTGTTGGTAGAACAGATCTGTTGTACATTGCATTGATGTTTGTATGCAATTGCAAATTAGGACTTTTAAATACTGTATGTTGTTGAAAAAGTCAGTTGTTCATTGCACTGATGATGTTATGCAGTTTCAAAATACAAAAGGAGCATGTTTAAATGTAGAATAAACTTACTTGGGAATTATGGTTTTTATGGGAAATACAACATACAGGGTCCTGTATTGTTGTTGTGTCATCACTCATATTGCAAGCCATATATCTTCAGCCCCTTATTTAGGATGCTTTTCATAAACTGGCCACCATGGCAGACTTATTAAATAGCCCTGTTGTAGTGGAGACAAAAATAGGTATTCCATGTGGCATGGAAGGATAGCCATAAAAAAACTCCAGATCTGCCAACTTTTCATACCTTTAAGAAGAAAATAAACACAACCCTAGATATTTATTGGATACAGTGAATAAATTAGCAAAAAACAAAGGGTTAAAGGGATACGGTCACATGAAAAAGATCAAACATGCTATTGCAAATACAATATTATTTTATACTATAGGTAAGGATGAACTGTCATAAATAATCAATATTACCCAATAACAGGTATGCTGGATCCTATACGTACCATGTTGCTGAAAGAGATGCTTCTTAGAATTATTGATCCTCTACATTATTAATTCATCATTGGTGATCCCAAAAATCAGACCTCTTATTTCAAAAGAAAAAAACACAATCCCAAGGAAACTAGTAAACAACAGACCCATCTCAAATTTATATTTTCCTTAAAAAATATTTGAAAAGGTGATGTGTTTACATAAGGTAAATTGTAGCTGCAAGGATTTAGACCATATCATACAGAGGCTCAGCAGAGTGACAAATGATTAGCTCCTGTCGGCTGATCATGATTGCATTTCTCATTTAGTTCTTCTTCACCTTAGTAGAGACTTTGACACGATTGACCACAACATTCTTTTGGATAGGTCTCAATATTATGGTGGCATTTAGCAGACACTTTTTTCAAAGTGACTTACAGTGTGATAAGAACAAAGAAGTGCTAAATCAAAAATGACACTAAACATCAGACGTACATAGATCCAATTTTACTAACAGTTTCAATGTTAGTATTTTGTTTGTAATTTACGCAAAGTGACTTACAAAATAAGGAAAACAAGGAAGCAAAAAAATCACAAGATAACAGTCACATAACCATACAAGGATACAATCTTTCTTGAGATACAATATTTCAGTATTTGAGTGGGTTCCTGTTGAGAAAGTTTTGAGTAGTTTTTTTAATATTGCGTAGGATGAGGCCAAACAGAGTGTGGAAGATCGTTCCACCAGCAGGGGATATTTAATGTAACAGTGATGACTATGGGTGACAGACTATATTTGGAGGATAGCATGATTGACATTGTTCATTTGATGACATCTAGAAGGAGTATATATTTGAAAGAGTTAATGAAGATAGGATGGTGCAAAACCAGTGGTCATTTTGTGAGCGTCAAAGATTTGAACTAGATGCGTGCTGCAGTTGGTAGGTAATGAAGGGTGATAAAGAGAGGTGTAACATGTGCTCATTTTGGTTCTTTGAAGA
Source organism: Yasuhikotakia modesta (assembly GCA_036877545.1). Classification (NCBI taxonomy): domain Eukaryota; kingdom Metazoa; phylum Chordata; class Actinopteri; order Cypriniformes; family Botiidae; genus Yasuhikotakia; species Yasuhikotakia modesta. The sequence continues at coordinate 13,347 of JBAJNP010006417.1, read as the reverse complement.
CCAGACGAGCTGCAGCATTTTGTATTAAGTTGAAGTGGTTTGAGTGCTTTTGCAGGAAGGCCAGCCAGTAGAGCGTTGCAATAGTCCAGCCTAGAGATGACAAGGGCCTGAACTAGGAGCTGTGTTGAATGAATGGTTAGAAATGGTCAGATTTTTCTGATGTTATAAATGCCAAACCTGCAGGAGTGTGGTGTTTTAGTGATGTGTTCAGGAATTTTAGTTTGTCATCAAATATTACACCAAGGTTTTTAGCTGTCCAAGTTGGAGAAAGTGTGGTGGAACCAAGCTGTATTAATATTTTATGAGAGGCAGGAGGGTTACCTGGAAAGACCAGCAGTTCAGCCTTAGCTAGGTTGAGCTGAAGATGATGAGCTGTCATCCAGACCGAGATGTCTTCCAGTCAGGCTGATATGCGAGCCGATACTGTGGGATCATCAGGGTGGAAAGAGAAGAAAATCTGAGTGTCATCAGCATAACAGTGATATTGGAAGCCATGTAATTGTATGATAGGACCCAGTGATGTTGTGTAGATGGAGAAGGGCAGTGGGCCAAGGACTGATTCTTGGAGGACCCCAGTGACCATGTGGTGTGGTTTGGATAGCACACCGCTCCATGACACTCTGAAGGATCTTTCAGAGAGGTAGGAACAAAACCATTGGAGTGCCGTTCCTTGGATTCCCAGGGAGGGCAGCTGTAGACAGATGTAGTAGTAGAAGTACTGAGGATTTGGACTCCGCTTTTGCTTTCCTCAGGGCTTCAGTGATAGACAGCAGCATGGTCGCAGTTGAGTGGTTCCTCTTGAAGCCTTCAAGCCAATCCTCTTCAAGCTGGCATGCAGTTCTGCAAGAGGAAAGATGATGTCTGGCTGAACACCGGTCTGTAGTGCTTAGCTGTAGTGGGTTCAAGTGTAGGTTTAAGGCCAGGGGTGTCCAGGGCTTGTTTAAATTTAGTAGGGTAGTTAAAAAGTCTATGACTTTGTTAGCTAATAAGGAGGATGTTGGTGGAGGTGGGTAGAGGACAGAGTTATTGAACATGAAGCTGTCAGCAGGAGGTTGTGTGCCCTTAGAGGAGGGTATGATGAGACAATGTTAATTTGCTGAGCATAGGGATCTAAAAGGAGTGTTTTTGTGAATGAGTTTGTGAAGCTAAGATTGTGCAGAGCCAGCAGTGGTTTTATAAACCAAGAGTACAGATTTGAACTGGTAGTCAATGAAGAGAGATGAGGAGAGATGTGACATGGGCTTTTTTTTGGCTCTTCTTGGCATTCTAATTCAATTGTAAACGTTTGAGTGCCCATGCTGGAAGACCAGCCAACAGAGCAGAACTGTAAAGTTCTGTAAAGCATCAGGATGACCTGGAAAGTTTGGTTTTGGCTAAGTTGAAGGTGTTTTGTCATCCAAACTGAGATATCTTCCAGATATGCTGATATGCGTGAAGTTACTGTGAGATCATCAGCGTGAAAGGATAAAAAATGTCTGTCAACATAGCAGTGATATTAGAAATCATGGGATTATATAATAGGACCCAGTGAGGTTGTAAAATGGAGGAACAGCAGTGTTCTAGGGACTGGTTGTCAAACGATTCCAGTGGCCATCGCTGATTACCCTGAATGGTGTATCAAAAGTTACAAGCTGAAATGTGTCAGAGGAGAACTGGCTGTCCCAGATGAGCCTGATTCTCCCAAGGTTTTCTCTCCATTTTTACATCATAGGCATTTTGGTTCCTTGCCACTGTCACCCTGATAGCTTTTTCCTGGGGTACTGCTGACATTTTGCTTAGGTGTGTGCAAATTTTACTTTTAGCATAATGTAACTACAGTGCTAAAGATTCTGCAATTTTTTATCCCATTTTCTTTCATTATGCTATGTTCCAACATTTTACAGTTATTGCAAATCCCTTATACTCGTCCTATAAATTTAATCATCTAAGGTCCATTTCCATGTAGCCATGTTAATTTATAACATTAATTGACTAAATGTTGCAGAGTCTCAAAAGTACATACATACTGTATATACTGTACTGTAACTCATTTCAATCATATCACAAATTAGGTTTACTAATATAATTTATAATGAACAATATGACAAACATTTCATGCAATAGTGTAAAAATCGACAGCTTTAAAACAGTAGCATTCAAAATCTCATTTTAATTTGTGTATATACTCCATAAACATTATTACAAAACTCAGCAAGTTACCAATATTACATTTCACCATACAGGCTTGATCACAAATATTTAAAACTTCTGCAACAAATACAACATAAAATAATACAAGAATAATTTACATGAAAATCTATAAAACAGTAAATAGTTCACAATTTTTTTGGGGATCTTTTTGCCTATATGTGTTTTCCACAATACAACAACACTCTCACAATAAGATCATTTTCCTCTTACAAATTTGTGACAAAATGAAGATTTTTCTGTTTTTTGTTTCTCAATATTTTGGTTTTTAAAACCAAAAACAGTCATTATACATCCTTTTCACTGCCTACAGAGGCACAAAAAAGGTTACTCACACGCACACTAATACTTCACAGCACTTTCTAAGAAAAATATACACTTATAAAACATCTTACAAATTGGCACAGAGAAAAATATACAATATTTTTGTAATGTCAACAGTTAAGAATCCCTCAGTTATCAACTCTTGACAATATTTATAAAGCTTATTAATTTTAACAAAAGGCAAAAGAAATCCCAATAAATGACAAAGAGTTATGTTGTGAATACATCAAACAGAACCATATATTGTACATTCATAATGAGAGAAACAGGGGTTTCAGTTCTTTAATTCCTTGTTTCATAATTTGTGGAAGAATATAATTACCCTCTTAGCACCAGTAGGAGGAGGCAGCTTAACAGTGGCACATAGTAAAAAAAACTTGAAGTACATTCAGTTGACAACAGGTAGAAATGAGTAAAGGCAGACAAACAGGCAAGAGTCCCATGTGTAGTTTCCTCATCAGCATCGTCCTGGTCCTAAACATGGCCAATGAGAGGCAAAGGGGAAAGAGTGTAACTTTGTAAGGTGAAAGTGTTCGGTAAGGCAATACTTTACCTGAGATAGTCTCTTAGAACTCTGCTTAAATAAAAAGTGTCATCTATTCTTTTGCGGTCAATGCCAAATGATGTATTTAGTGCATCTTTAAAAGACTGATTGGGTTTAGTTTTTAGGAAATTTTAACAATAATGATAACCTAAATTTGTATGGCTAACATAGGAATTATGTGCCAATATCCTGCCAATATGGTGACAATATGATCATAAAACCACCCTGACCAAAAACGTTTTGTTGACAACATCAGCATCTGACAGAAAAATACTGTTTCCACCTCAACACATAAAAAGGACCTGTTGTTCCCAGTACAGTACTCAGTTTCATACCATTGTAAAAGAAATGCATAACAACTGACACCAGATAGAACCCATCTTCTATTATTCATGATCTTTGCTTTCCTTTTTTATTATAAACAAGTGATTTTGAGGTTCAGAGGTGACAGAGGAAGGAAAGTTCAGAGTTTAGCTGTTTTGGTTGAGTGGTTGTACCACTGCCAGCTGCAGGTGCTCTTCAAACTACATGATCCAAAAGAAACATCTAAAGAAAAAAATTTCAATTTTTGTTAAGTCATGAAAGAAAACATCCAGCATTCATCAGAATAGTAAATGAAAAAAAAAAACAGTATAGTATTCCTACAGATGTGCACAATGGGCACATAAAGTTTACATTTGGCACAATGATAGAATTCATGTTTTGCTTTAAACAATGCATTTATGTACAGTGACACTGAATAATAATAATAATCTGTAATCTATATCATCATAATTATTACTTAAATAAAGTAAAAAAAATAATTAATGAAGCATTTTGGGATTTCCATGGCATAGAAATGTCCATCTAAGACAATTCCTGTAAAAAGCATAGTAGATAAGTACATATCAAAGATAAGTACAGATAAAAACAATAAGTACATTACAGTGAACAAGGTAATCTAATATGTATAACAAAAAGGTGGGATTGTTGATGTTAAGGGGATTATCAAGGATGCTGATTAACTTGAACATGGGGCTGAGCATTTCCCAGTTTAAAAAGTCAGGCAGTAAGGGTTTAAAAATGGAGGAAATTAGTTTCTGCATACATAATCAAATTAGGAGCTTGCTTCACACATAAACATTATAATAGCTACATATTGAAGGAAAGATTGTAAATACATATAGGGCAGCAAAATTCACTAAGAAAACAGGTGAATAAATGAAGTTAATATTTTTGAAAAGAGAATATGCACTTATTAAGGTTTTTATTTTTCTTCATACTAAAAATACTAAAATAAAATAACCAACTGCAAGAAAGAAAAGCAAAAACAAGAATGCAAACGAAAATGCACCCATGGTCATTAAAAATCTCTATCAAGCCTTGCACAGTCAATAAGTAGTTTGTGAGTACAAGAAGTTTCTCATGCAACATATCAATATCCTTATCAGGGCAAAAAGGAGGGCATACTGAAGGAATAATGTAATTCCATGCATCTCTGGCCTTATGTCAGTGTAGGTATGTCAGGAACACAGGAGAAATGGGGAAAGAGAGGAACGTGCATCAGCAGCTAGTTAAAAAAATATTACCTCAGTTTCTCAAAAGAAGCCATTAGTGATATGTCCTTATTTGGGTGTTGTTCACGTCTTGTGCCCTTTCGATTTTCAATTTGAGGGAATTTTGCACTTGTTTTGTGACGGTACATCTTTTTGTGTGCAGGGCCACTGAGGCCAGGAACGCTAAGGTTAGGCTTGTCATACATGTTACATCCCAAAGCCAACTGAGGGAAAAGGGGACAGGAGCCATTGAACTTAGCCTCATTTTTGCCACCTTTTGGTACATCTTTTTTGCCTTTAGTGCTCCCAGTAGTCACAGTGCCTTTCTCCTTCAGGTCTGATGAAGTTCCTGCTAGGATTTTCAGTGTTTTCAACTTCAGGCTGTTTGCCTCTGAAGGCAGGCAGACATTTGCCTCAGAGCCCCATATTGGCTCAACAGAGGCCATCATAAACCGCTGCACCTCAGCCATCCCTGAGACAATGTTTGATAAGATATTGGATGGCTCTTCAAACTCTTGTTGCTCATCATTTTTTTGAATTTTGCCCTCTGACCAACCTGCTGCAGTCCATTCCCCAGAGCTGCTTTCCTTCAGAGCATGAGTTGAACCCTTAGTCTGGTCTCTACTACCTTTTGCATCCAATAAAGCCTTTAATTTTTTAGATGGTCGAGAAGTCTGTCGTCTGTCTGTTTTTCCCTTTTCTGCCTTAGGAGCTCTTGGGGCTTTTTTGGTACACTGACCTGTAGATTGTTTGGTGCTATTTTTCCTCTTTGACTTGGTCACCTTAATGGCATTCATCATATCACCATCAAATTCAGCTGGATTTTCCTCCTTTGTCCCCAGGCTTGAGTTGTCTTCACCATTAAAGATGTGCAATTGATACTTGTTATCCGCTGAATATCTAGTCAAATCTTGCTGCTTTATCATATTGCAATTCCAGTCCACATCTTTGATGCATGACATTTTGACCCCATCCTGGGGGTCACTGGTCTTTCCAGAAATCTTCATTTCACAGCCCATAACTTGAGGGGATAAGTTAGGTGTCTCTGGAGGAGACAGCTCTGACAGGGATGTGTGTCTAAATTTATCTGGAGTGAAGTTGGAGATATCCAGCAAGTCAGTGGACTCCCTCAGGGGTGTAATTGCATCAGTACTCTGCTGAATCACCAGTTTGGGACTACAGTGGGCTAGAAAGTTCTCGTTTACATCATCATCACCATCTTTTTCACAGGATTTAAGGCTCAGACAGCTGTAATTGCTAGATGAAGCTGGCAGTGAGTCAACTGAGTCAAAACTGATGAGACGGCCATTGTCAGTGCAAAGTGTTGCTCTTTTAAATTGTGGCTGCCCCTGACATACTTGAAACTCTGCATCAGGATGCAATGGCTGCTCAGTCATGTAATTCTTTTCATAGAGCATTCTATTGCTTTCCAGACTCAGCTGGCTGTACACTGACGTAGTCAGACTCTCCGACATTGGCATGGGCAACTCCCTAGTGAAACTGTTGGGTTGGACTGCAGATTCTGCAATGTCTGTAGGGGTAAATTGTTGGTTGGGAGCAAGTTGTGCGTGCCACATCTGGGTAAGATTCTGACAATTCTGGGGTGACTGTTGGAGCTCAGATTCTGATGGTGGAGAAAGTACACAGCCTTGTGCTAACTGAATTGAGGTAAACTGCCGCTTTTTCAAAGAGTTATCCAGTGAGTGTTGACTATGAGGCTGCTGAGCATAAAAAGAAGTACCAGTGCTACGCCCTGAAGAATCTGAGGCATCTAGCAATGTTTGTAGGTAGCCTCCAGGGATAATGGGTACATTTTCAGCCACAGATGATGTCTCTTTGTTAGGGGAGCAGGTGGTAGACAAAAAGGCATTTTTTTCTGTGGTATTAGCTGTTTGAATCTTACACAAATGGGGACTGTGTGCAGCTGGGCTGACTTTTTTATCCTGTGCACCTCCTGCTGTGCCTGTATTTTTCTGTAGCATGCAAACTTCCACCAGGTCTGTCACGCTCTCACTATTCTCTGCAAGGTCTCTCATTTTCTTACTCTTAAGTCTGGCTTCACTTCTGAATTTCTGTATTATGAATATTTTCTTTCCTGTTCTCCTTTTCTCACTCTCTTGTGATCTGCTTTTCTGGATGAAAGTGTGTGTCATGTCAACTGGGTCTAATGTGCTAGCACAGTTGGTGGCTATTGATAATGGCCTTTCTATGGAGGCAGTCTCAACTGCGGAAGCAACCTCCTGCCTGGGATTTGTGGCAGAGGGACCCTGCGTGTTGGGTGATTGCGCCACAGTTTGAATTCGCTGAATCCTAGGCCTGTTTGCTAGTTTGTGTTTTCTTTTGGGGGCACTGGAACTAAAGGCATAATGGTCTGAATTGTTTATATTTCCTGCTGCCAGTTTAAGCTGTTTCTCTCTTTCTCTCTGCTGCTCCAGCCAGAACTCTTTCAGAGGTGCAAGTTTGTCATATTTGCTGGTTGTGTCCTCATTTAACCTTACCATTGTGTCATTTGACTCAATTTTGCTTAGCTTTACAGCCATGCATTTATGTCCTTTAAACCTGTTGATGATAGAATATTTGATTATTACAGGTGGATCCTTGCGGGAGCATTTCTGTCTTCTTTTAGGACACCAATCATCATCTGGTTGTTCCTTTGGACCAATAGGTGATTTCTCCTGCGTTTCCATTTTTTTACCATCAACTGAGTCAACATAGTAAAAGTAGTCATTACTATACCTAACTTTTCTCTTGGCTCGTAATCCATAATTCGGATGGTTGGAGGAACTTGCGTTTTTATTTGAGTTTCGAGGCCTGTTGTCTTGGAAGTTGTCAAATGAAGATATAGTGGTAGAGCTGTCATCGCTATACCCTTCTGAGTCATCGGCTGAATAGCTTGACTCAACCACATGGTTTATTTTGGGTCTGTAATCAAGTGCCTGCTCAGTGTAGCTCTTGTTCCCATTTCCTTTGCTGTCATTTTGAAATCCAGGATCTTCTGGTTTATTTGGTAGCTCATCCACAACTCGTTTTATCACACCACCCTCTTTTTTTGTGCAGTTTACCAGGACACTTGGAAAAAAGTTTAATTGTGTTTCCTCTTGTAGGACATTTGTTTTTTCTCTCATGTTGTCCTGGAAGGACTCATAGCGAATCTTCAGCGAGCACACATCACTGCTCAGGGTCAAATCATCATCGTCATCAAACATGTAATTGTCTACATCCTCCTCAGAGAAGAGGTTTACAGATAGCTCATTCTTGGAGCAGAGATCCAGCAATTCCATCTTACTTTCACTAATGAATGACTCAAAGTAGCCCCAGTCCTGATTCTGATTAGTAAACAGGCCGTCTTCTCCATTACACTTGTCTAATAGCAGGCCCTCATACAGGTTTTTGGAGACTGCATCAGTTAAGTCACCTTCTGTTTTCTCCATATTCTTCTCTGCCAGCTGAGTTTTAGGGGCAGAAAAGTTCAGAAGCTGATCAGGAAGAAGCTGATCTTCATAACTTTCTATTTCACTTGAGCTCATACATTGCAGGTTAATATCAGAGATAGGGCAGGTGTTGTACTCCCTGTTGATGTCAGCCATTTTGAGGTTGATACCAGACTCTGCATTGGACACCACCTTGGTGTCAATGAAGCAGCCAGGACATGTGCGAATTGGCTGAATCAGACAGTCTTGTGTTAACCCAGGGATGCTTGTGGGTTCTATCATGATGAAACAGGGATGTTTGTCACTGTTGAAAAGCTCAGGGTGTTTAAGCCTTTGGCAGTACAAGGTGTGATTAATGTGGTGTTACTGGATGATTCATGACAGTAGCCATAATAAGTGTTTTTTTCTTTAAGGCCAGTGTTATGCTGTGGAAGTATGAATTAGCCCTCCGCTCACTCACTGCAGGAGCCAACTAGGATATTTGTAAGGCAGCATCTGTGGCACCATATGACTTCTGATTACCCTTTTGGTCTAGACAAAGAGAAACAAGTTTAGCCTTAATACTGTTGACAGCAGTACCTAATACCACATTAATGCATTGTACATTGTAAACTTGTACTGTAAATTGTATAACATTTTTAATTTCTTTCTTAAAAATTGCAAGGTATGATATGGAAATTGGTCAGGGTACATACACTATTGAAACAACACCAGAAAAAACACTAGAAACATTCTCTTTAATTGTTTTTTTCTATTAAATGTTAAGACAAATTAAAAGTTAAGAAAGATGAGCAGAATATTAGAGGTAGGAGGCCAGTACAGAGAGATGGTTTGTTTGCTTAGAATAATTAGCCTGCAGCAGCAAAGGCAGATGGAGTGCATACTCAAGGGAACATTCAGACCAGCATGTCAGAAACAATATAACCAATGCCATCTCCATCTGCCTATTTTATTACATCTAAGCTATTAAAATAAAACAAGATTAAAAAACTGTGTGTAATGTCTGGAATGAACTTGAATGATTTTTCTTCTTAAGATTGTTATAATTTCTTCTAAATTTTAAGTACTTTATGTCCACCTGCGGCACCATTTTGAATTGTGCTTCCCAATGTTCTACAACCTAAACTTCTTTATTAATCAGTCCCTGATCTCTGTATGTTGTTGTGGACATTCTGGCAAATTTCCCCCTTTCATTCTGTAATATGTTTGACCTGTAAACCTTTCTGAATGAATGACTGTTGTGTTATGCCTTTTTAGGGTAACAGTTTACAATTGACTGGATGCTATAAATCCATGGGCAAGCAAGTAAAGCATTTGGAGCTGTTCTGTCTTTTGGCAAGTGGTGGTAATACCCAGCACCTAACCTTATCATTATAACTGCTGTTAACCTGGACAACAGAATAGGGAAAATATCCTAAATGGGTTTCCTGTTTCCCAAATTGTTTAACTAGAGCATTAATATGTCCCTTAAAAAGTTTATGCAAGTGTTGCTTAAACAAAGATCAAAGATTAATTGACACTAAACATGATATTTAGTTTAAAAGTTTTTAACTACAGAAAAATATGACCTTATGCCCCATAGACTTAAAAATCCCCTATACCCTTAAAAGTGGATGAAGAAGTCGGTTAAGTTAATTTGGTTAAGTGAAGAAGTCGGTTAAGTAATTATTTAGTAGTTCCCACTCTAATCAAAGACTATATAGCAAATATATACTGGGCACCAACTGTACATTTTATGAAGTAATATTGTTATTAATGTATAGCTTTAATCATTGTCTTTACTAGTAGATAAACTTATGTCACCAAGTAGTTGACCAATAGAGGGCTCCAGTGCTATTTATAATACAATTTTAATGTCACAGACTGTAAAAATGCAAGATGGTGGTGCCCTTGCTACAACAAAAGATACAACAAAAAAAAAACAAATAGAATGAGAAACTGTTTACTGTGATGCAAACTGAGTGCTTCATTTGCACTTATGCGCATCATAATGCCAACTTGAAATGTGGGTTGTATGGCTGTGCTTAGCAAGTAGTAACAAACGGTAACATTTCAACTTCACAGCTATGCCCTAGAAACCAGTTACTGCACCTCAGCAACCACCCATATCCTATTAAAAAAGGTGAAAGGCAACAGAACATGGTAGAGACAAGTGGGTCATCATGTAAATTAATGTTATGTATATATATATATATATATATATATATATATATATATATTTAAGTCATCTGATAAGTATTTGCATTTTCCTAATACTTTAACTATAACAGATTTATTTGCCTAATTGCCACCAACCCTCTCATCTGGACTGTAATTCTGAGGCACCTAAATACCTTCCATCAGTAACAGACTAAAATCCAGGCTTTAATGGTCTCTGGATTCTGGAATGTGTAAATGGGGTCTGTATCTGCACTTGGTGTTTGTAATGAGGATTTGTTCATATTAAATGACTGCTATTTAACACTCAATAAAATTTATTTTACACTCAGTCTCCAAGTGTGGTACTTTTTCTAGTACTTGCATTTCTGAGTGTGAAAGTATGGCACCTGAGCCCAAATCAGTCTAAACCCTAAAGTCTAAAACTTCAATGCTCAGGAACTGCTCTAAAAACCTATTAACTTTGGATAGTGATTTATTAGCAAATCACCTCAAGCTACAAAAAAAAAATTAAAAATGACTAAAAATGTAGGCTGTACTGTGTCATGAAGGTGCTCTGTTGTATTATTGTTATGTGGATAATGTGGAATAATGGCACATTGGCACAGGTAAAGAATTGGCACGGGTCACTCTTTACTTGTGCCACAGCTAAATGGCACAGGTAAAGAGTGACTGAACGAGGGAAAATCAGGATGCTGCTTGAAAAATGCCTAAAGTAGCCATGAGTGGAAGTGCAGAATTGCAGGTTTGAACCTGTGAGTTAATAATCTCTTCTGTGACACTTTACTGACAGACTACTCACCAAAACGTAAAGTGAGAATTAAGTTAGCCCCTATGATTTCTCCAAGTTTTTTGTTCATAACTCCTTTCTCTAACTCTTTCCATCAAAATTTTCCATCACAAACACAATTATTACTCTTTAAATATTACTGTTATTTCTCTCTGAATATATTGTTTGATTTAATTTTGTTTTAATTATTTATTTATCTACACCAGGGACTATTTTTGGACTTTTTTGTTGGTGATTTGTTGTTGTTATTTTTTTTTACTTTTTTTAATATTTTTGGTGGCTTTCTTTTGAGAAGACCTACTATTAAACTTTGACAGTCTGTGTGTAAAGACACTGATAATTCCTCTTGTAACAATGTTTATTTAATTGCCCATTTCTGAGGACCTACTTCTGGTTACTGAGTTATTGAAATGATTATTTTGTTGGTGATGTGAGTGGGCTTAATGAAATGAGTAATTGTGATGCTATAGCATTGTTGTCATTTGTTTCAGTTTGGGTTTTAGAAGTAAAAAAATAGTTAGTTTATTTCAACTGTCTGGAGCCCAAACTGATTTACATTTTTGGGTAAATAACCATTACAGTCTTTTGACCATTAAAATCTGTATTATTTGAGTTGTAAATTTATAGGTAAATCTTTATATTGTTTTATGTTAACTTACATAATGTTTGGATGTTATAATAAGTGTATCATTTCAGAGTGTATATAATCATGATCCAGGTGCAATGGCGTTTCTCCTTGATATTTCAACTGCACTATTTTTTGTTTGTTTTTTAATACAAGTAATCTGCACTATATTGTGTTGTAACCTATAGTGTCCAGTGCTGATATCTCACCTGTCTTGGGCACTTCATTGGTTTCTGTGGAGCCTAAGTATTTGCAGGATGACTGTCCATCAATAAGGAATTCCTCTGTTTGAATGGTGTATCATGATACCTTCTCTGCCTTTACAGAGAAACACAGAGACAACAAAGTCTATCAGTATTTAAAACATGAAAACTATTCTGATGATAACATTATAAAAGGTAAGTCTAGCTTTGACATTAAAAGGCTGTTTGTTCACACATTTTTTGAGAGCTAATATTTTGGCTTACATTTTGTTCACAGAAAGCTATCAGATATAGCTTTAGATATTAAGTTTCCCTTTAAATTCTATTCCAACTGACAAAACTGATCAAGGAATAACAATTTCTCCTTTATAGTAATTACATATCAAAACCGTGACATTTAAATTTTAAACCTGAATGCTTTAAGGCCAGACAGAAGCACCAGTCCTACTGTTTCCACAGCAACTAGATGTAACAATGTACTATTTAAGGCTTAATTTAACAACTATGATACAGTTGTTACTTACTTGAAACTTAGTATAAAACACTCAACATTTATTTATGGTTCTTACTTTTAATACATTGTTTTTTTACTGCAGACAGATGGAGCTACAGCACAAATTGACAGACAACTGAGAAGTTCAATGACACCACAGGAATAGCCATATTTGGAGAGGAGTAACAACAACAAACTATGTACAAACAACAAACTATTTGTGTATCTTCAAATTGGACTGACAGTGTCATTCCTTACTTTCCAATCCTGCACAACAAAAATAAAGAAAAACATTTGTTAATGATGTCAAAAATCATGTGAATTTTTATACTTTGCTTCTTTCTTGATTCTTCTCCATCTTCTGACATCTTCCCCACATTTTACTTTAGGGTCTCATCATGCGTGTGTTTCCTGACAGCAGCTATTTGTCACGGCAGCTAGGACACTATTGTTCTCCAAATGTTATTGTAGTTTTTGTCATTCTGGATGACTTTACCCACACAGAACAGCATCTGCATGGCATTGGCTGCTCTTTGAAAACACTTTCTTAACCCTCAATTTAAAGACCCCAGCAAATTAAACCTCCAGAATATGATTTTTACCCAAGTTTGTGTGTCAAGTACTTTGTTTATTTGTTGACTACCTAAATAGCCATTAAATAATAAGCCAAAAAGGATGCCAACCAAGAATTTAGAGACATTAAACATTGAATGGGGTCAAACTGACCCCAAAGATTATAGGAGGGTTAAAACAAATACAATATACATCTGTACCAACAGACCCCACAACAGACCTGACAAACGTCCTGAGCTTTTGTTACTACATTAAATAAATGTAGTTTATACACTATGTACACTTTGTACACTTACACACTGTGTAAATAAACTAATTTCTTTCCCAATAATTTAGACTTCTTTTAGATTTCTTTTGTAGGCAATGCATTCTGGGACTACCTTCCCTTTAAAAGATACCTGCCATATTACCTCAGAGTTTTTCCAAAACATGGATTTTTAGAAGACGAAACAACATTAAAGCGCACCTAGAAAGCTCAGAGTGTT
>JBAJNP010006416.1:0-25655 GCA_036877545.1 Yasuhikotakia modesta | reverse complement strand
TATATATATACATACAAACAGAGCTTAAAACCAGCATCTGAGAACTTAGTACAGCAGACTGACAGAAGCTGGAGATAAGCGCATGAAAAATAAATCTCTTTTGTACACACATGTACATGCCTTCACGTCAGGCTCATGTAAATGTTATCAAGGCTTAGACATGAAAAGTGTTAGACTGAGGAAAGACAGACTGCACCGGACTGCAAGTAACATGGGGACCAACAAAACATGTTAATCCAAGGACATGTCCTGCTTGGCAAAATCATGGTCACCCATATAACTGTAGATGCAGAGACAGCAAGAAACATTGGTTTGTATACAGACCTCAGCGTGCAAACTGGTGGCAGATTCAGATCTCCAAAAGGAGCTGATAGCAGCAGACACAAAGACATTAGTTGTCTGTTCCTGTCCATGCATGTTTTAGACCTGGAGAAGGCTGTGAGTGATTGTGAGTTCCATCGTACGAGGATCTGAATGGTGTAGCTGCTCTGATAAGAGAACGCTATCTCACAGCCTATCACACAGAGTTTTATGTCGGCCACCCATCACTGTAGATACTATCTCTGTAAGAATTCCATTGACTAACTTATAGACCACCTTTTCCAGGCAGGGTCAAAGTGAACCTTTGAGAAGTAATAAATAATCATAATATAAGAAAGGTCCTATAAGAAAGGTACTAAATGTTCAATGTCAGGCAAATAATTGTTCACATTGTTAATTTGTTAAGTTTGATTATGCAAAAACACAAATTAGCAGTTGTTGTGTACCCCTTTAAAGCTGACTTTTAAATTGAACTGAACCCATTGGAATTTAACCCATTATTAGAAATACATACCAGCTACAGATGCAACTTAAATATCTAGGCCATAGTGCATACCTCAGTTATTCTGTAATTAATAACATATCACATTATTATTCATATGATTATATGAATAAATATTACTAGAGTGGGATCTGCATGCAACTCTCTGCCCCAGACATACAGGTACAGTATAAAAAGCGAATAGCGTGTGAACTTCACCTGCTTTAAATTTTTGAACTGCTTAATGACTTAATTTTATTGCAAACTCTTGAAGATAGTCTTGACCACAGATGCAGAAACATTGCTTTTAAACTTTGCTTTTAAGGTGACAAAATTTAAGGTGAGGACAATGTCAACCATGTTTGTCCAGGAGCGCCATCTCTGGCTAAACCTTGTCTTGATGCCAGATGCTAAGAATGTCCACTTTCTTGGCGCCCATCTTTCAGAGTGGCCTTTCTGACAACACAGTGCATATGAGACCACTTGCGTATTGGTTACAGAACATGGAGGCCACAGTGTTCGGTACACATCCGGTGACTATCTGTCTGTTGTGTCATCCAGTTCTGTCATTCGTGGCACCCAGCTGGTCCCTTTTCTGTCCCTTTGGTAAGGGGAGCTTTAAGCATTTTCAGTGTGTTAGAAGGTTATGGACGACTTGTTCAGGCATGCTCTGCTTACTGCCAGCCATGCCACTTGAGTCATAAACTGTTCAGCAGTTGTGGCGCTTAGCATAAGTCCAGTTTTTTGTTAAGAAACAGGATTGTTGGTCCCCCAAGATCAATTGCCTTGTGTCACTACATTAACACTACAAGCATAAGAATAAAGACACATTTAAGAGTTGGGAGTCAGCATGCTGTGGTTTGTAAGCATGGTGAATGTATTACCAGAGCAAGTTAGAACTATGATCAACAGCAATAGTATCTGTGATATATTGTTTAGTGTTCATCTTCCTGTTTACCTCAGAGATACAGTAAATGCAAAGTGGAGACTCCATATGCATGATGCTGTTTTCAGATAGTGGGGAGGTATGACTGCCATCTCAGGCTTGTTCAGGCAGGTAACACAGGCTTTAGATTTTTGTCTTTCTTATACAAATTTGTCTCCTGTCTACTGTGTTACTTAAACCTAAGGAAAATGTGGATATTACTCTATCTAATGGTTCTGTCTTAATTTGCATATTCTCTTTATTTATGTTTATTTGTATTGCTAAATAAATGTTGGCTAAGAAATATATCACAATTACTGTTGCTGATACTTTAGGGAATAGAGTTTAAATTTAACAAAAGTTTAAATTGTGTCAAATTGATTTTGTCTTCATATACAGTACAATTAGACTGACTGGAATTCTTTGACCTGGGCTAGTAAACAGCCACTTCAAATATTTGCAATCACATAGAAACCTGAACACCTTAGTAATTGCAAAGCAATGCCCTGGCAACTATTAGCTACACCCTAGCCTAGCGCAGGCATTATGTAAAAGTCTGAATAATTTTGACCCGTTTTCAATCTGTGCCAAGTCAATGTACTTTCTTAGCGTGTGTTTCAGTTAACACACAATTCTTCATGAAGGTACACTACAGGTTTAAAGAACAAGGCCTGATATTGTGTAGTTCTGCCAGCCTTTGCCAGAAATAGCATATGTTTTTCTTTTTCATTTTTTTCCCTGCGCGCCAGAGAAGAATCAGCTTAATGCGAATGTGAGCCTCATGTTTATGTTAGCCTAGCAGTAACTGGAACCAAGCAATAGCAGATGAGAGAGGAGTTTAGAAAGCGTGAAAGGGAAAGTAAGATGAAGAAAACCAAGTGCCATAATGATGAAACAGGAGGAAGCAGGAGAATGAAATGAAGAATGTCTCTGAGTGGCAGATGATTAAAAACTTGGAGCTGGATGCCTCCTTTAACTCCAAGCACAACACTCAGAAATGTGGGAATAGTGCCGAGGTCTGGAGAAAGACCTTTTTTACTGCCATCCTTGCAGGTGGGAAATAAAATCTCATCATATATTTATCATAAAATTTGGGGCTTCTGGGGCAAGTTGTCACTTTGGGAAGGTGTTTAAAGAGTTATACAGTATCTATATATAGCTATATAGGGTTTGTATGTTTTCTAATTGTAATTGTATGTTTTCTCTAGCAGTTGTTTCGAAACCCCCAACCTAGTTCAGAATCTGCTTAAATTAGAATGATCTTTGTTAATTCTTTGTTAATTCAAAAATGGCAATATCATCACATTACTGCAAGGCCGTAACTAACCATCTTAGTCATTGAGAGTTAACTAGTTAAACATGTTAAATTGATATTAGGATGACATAAAGGTTTAAAAAAGTTAGTTTTTAGGGTTATAGTATTATTCCTAACTCTAGTGCCACTAGCAGTATAATAAAATTCATAATTCATAAAAATTGGAGAATTACCATGTTTGGATCTGAACAAAAACATGGTTCACTTTGACTCAAGTGTGTTTTAATGTTGTGGTTTTAGGGTAATTTGTCACAGAGTTGAAAAACCCATGACTGGATTGAAGGTTCCATTGTGAAAACATGCCCCTATTGATTTTTTGATGCCACTGTATCCATTTCTTTGGGTAGCTTTGATATACATTTGAGATTCTTTGACACATAAAATATTTTAGGGACTGTGACAATTTACTGTAGTATAAAGTATAATTATATTTTATATTCAAGATACAAACGTGACTATGCATAAGTTAAATAATGAAAAAATATTAATAATCAAAGATTTACATGTTTGTTCTTTTTTTTTAAATCCTGACTGAAAAACAAAATAAGGTTTACGCAAGTATCATTTATTAGATTAAACAAACTATTATGATTCCAAATTGTCGAAAAAATGGGCAAAGAAGGGACCTGAAATGTGACCTCTGCATTAGTTGTGAATGTCTTGCTCAAGGGCACCTCAGTTGCTACCTGTTGGCATTGGAATCGAACCAGCAGGCTTCTGGTTACAAGTCTAACTCACTAACCAGTGGGCCACTCTGTCCCTCAGGGGAAAAATGTGTAAATGTACAAGGGCCATACTGAACCGCAACACAGAGATTAGTATTCCACCCCAGGGGCGAGCTTTTGCAGGAGCTGTTGTCAGGAGCATTACCCAGAGAACCTAGCCTGGATTTGCCAATAAGGTGCAACCAAGTAAACTTGATGGTTCTCTTACCTGACCCTGCACAGAACTCTATGAGACTGGTTAAACAGTCTTGCGACCTGCTGTAAGCTAAGCTATTTATGCCAAGTAGTCAGGGAATACCAACGCAGTCAATGGGCAAACGTCCCAAAACAGGTGAGCAGTTTGAGGCCCAAATAAAGTGGGAGCTTGGCATGGCCTGAGCACTGCAGGAGGCTGGGCCTGGTGAGACGTCGTACAACTTCAATAATCTGTAGATGGCCAAGTCATATTGACGCAAGAAACTGATTTGCATGCCAGGCTCCGCCGCAGATAATCAGGTATAAAAGGGTGATGGCATGCCCCACTCATTCAGATTTTTGGAGCCAATCCTTTTACCTTGCTTTTTTGTTTTTTTGGAAGTGGACATGTTACGCATGTTACCTTCATTCCCTGATGGAGGGAATGAAACTCTGTCACTTTTGTTGACAGGTGAATACACCTCAAATATTCAGCACAAACCTGAGTAAGTGGTGACAAATTCTAAATTTGTAATTAGATCTCCAATAAACAATGACATTAAAGTTATTGACATGTCATCATATGTTACATTACAATTTAATAAAAATGTGTTTGCATTCAGCTGATTTTTACAGCAGTTTTTTGTTTATGTGTGTTGTGTATATTTGGGATAGTATTAAAGTGAGTAAATCATGAGAGAGTTTTTTTATTCACTTTTCCTTTTTCCTGTAAGTACTTTATGTGTCTACATATTTATTTAGAATATTTTGTGTAGGTTTTTTTTTTTGCGTATTGTCCATTTGTGACGCTAGCATTGTAAATTGAGCTCAATTACTTCTACCTTTTTTTTCTAAAGGATTCATTTTCTTTGGCATCTTGTGTTGTGCTCAGAGCTTGGATGAGAACTTGGTCCTTCAGAGTGCCAAAAAAACTGTTCTCAAAAAAGAGGCGTGTGAAGACAAAAGGTCATTTCTGCCTCAGGCTGATGGTTAGATCAGAAATATTCATGAACATTCTGCACTCAAGCACAAACAGAATGAGATCATTGTGGCACGAATTATTCAGACAAATTTATTCAGGATAGATTTTATTCAAGAATTTATTGATGTTTCCTCAAACTTTTCCATTGTCTTTCTGTGTGTTGTTTTGTATCATATTTTCACACAATAAAACCATAAAAACTATAAAAGAAAACAACATGTTTGCCACTTTTGTAAAAAGACCAAAAATACATTTACATTTTAGCTGTCGCCATTTTTTGTATCCACCTCATGAATTTATTTTTAATTACAATATTAGTTATGAAAAAAGATGATGTCATCACCTATTAAGATGGTGACAAAAATAAATTCAGTCAAGTCTAAACTTTTGACTCAGTGTATGTGTTTAAAATTAACCTTTGCATAGTGATTAATGGCTGTTTTGATAAAATGTTTCAATCCAATTGGCTCACTTATACCATTCTTCTCTTGTGACTGTGGAATCCTCACATCATGTGTCCTAATTAGGTCTCTAAAGATGCCTGTGTTAGTCAGCTGAGCAGCATGTCCGTGGTTCATTGTAAAGCTGTTTTCAACAGTAATGGCGAGATTTGTAGCTTTGACTGATTGCCCTTGTAGATGTCTTCTAGATCACTCTTCATTTATGTTTGCTTCATTCAACAATCATGAAGAATAGGTTCTTTCATGGCAGACTTGTGACCAAGGATGTGGAAAGTGGGGCTTAAACAGCTCCCAGTCAAAACAGAAAGTGTTGCCAAAATGATTCCCATGTCATTTATACGAGCAGGAAATTGACCAGTCAGAATAAGAGGAAACTGAGGAAATGATAGTCTTTACTGTGGGGACATGTTTGCTGTGCCGGGCTGAGAGCTGAGTTAAGGGATAGTAACTGCTCACTCTCTACAGGCCTCCCTCTGCTCTACTGTTTAGCATGAGAATAGAAAAGAGATGGACCGTGTATCACAGGTGGTGCTTTTCCTGCTATACCCCCGGGACAGTAGCACATAAACAGGCACTGTGAGGAAAGACCCTCCTGGGCCTCATGTAGACCAGATGATGAACCTGTAGTTTGTTTAGGAATGGCACTGGTGTCAATACACACACTAAAACACAAAAGAAATCAGGGACTTTTAAGAGCCTCATTAAATCTGTGGATATTTTAAATTGTGTGCGGGCAGAATTAGGCCAGGATACTAAGGACAGGAGTTGTACAAAGATACACTTTTTAATAGACACTTTCTGAAGTCATTAGCATGTACGATATTTTTACCTGCATAACAATAATGTTGTTCCTGCATGTAAACATTACGATACATTACAATTAAAAAGCCATTTTAATTTTCTCTCTGTCTTCATTCTTTAAGTACAGAAAAATCACATGTATAATAAAGTTTTTGATATATATCCCTTTAAGTTCTGGTATAATTATTACTGTTCATGATAAACCTATTGTGTCAAGAGATTGTGACCAGTCACAACACCTAAATATGCAATTTTCCTTATAGTCTACCAATAATATATAAGTAAAATCTGTGTTACTGCGATTCAGTTTCAATGCAAACATCCCAATAATTTAAAAATATATGTTTATTATTGACCACTGTACACAAGCAGCCCGTGCCCGTGCGAGGGGCGTCGCTTCATGTTTATAGTGGAGGAGGGTGGAGAATGAGGAGGAGCTTGTCGGTCACTGATCAACGCCCCGTTTTAAAGAACTCACGCAGGAGCGAGTTCAGCGGAGCGCTTGCGCCCGAGAGCGTCGGTACATCGGAAGTTTCAAAAGATGAATAGCCTGCTTTCAAACCATCCCTGCTTTCTGAAAGTTACAGGAACTCGCATGTCAACAGGAACAGATGTTTGAGCGAAACTCATTTTGTTGTACAATGTTTTAAAGTTTGTCCGCATGGCTTGTTTTGTTTTGACATTTACTATTGACTGCTGTAATAAATCCTGCGGGAGTCGGCGATCTTACAAATGTGGAAGAATTGTAGGATTTATATTCAAAGACTGAATCACAATGGATTTGTTGTAATATTATTTGAAATTGATTTTCCAGGAATTTTCCAGGAGTTTTTTTCTATGAACAACAATTTTTCTTCTGTACAAATGAACAGGTCACACATATTACCAACACGGACAACGAATGTACTTTTCTTTTGGAAAATATAACTTGGGTGAACGGACATTCTGATAAAGCAGATTCATTAAAACACCTGCATTACACTGGATGAACAAATATCATCTTTTTTTTTCTAACCCTAATTTTTTACATGATCACAATGGCCAATTATATGAAAATTGTGATGTTACTTTTCCAACTTGTGTTGGCTGGATCTGCATTGGAGATCGGAGCCTATGATATTGAACGAGGCAGAACTGCAATATGTGAGCCAATTACGATTCCCATGTGCCAGGGAATCGGCTACAACATGACACGGATGCCCAACTTTCTGAAATATGACAGTCAAGAGGAGGCCAGTGTTAAACTGAATGAATTTGTGCCGTTGGTTGAGTATGGCTGTGATGTACACCTGCGATTTTTCCTTTGCTCGCTGTATGTGCCAATGTGTGCTGATCAGGTGTCCACCACTATCCCAGCATGCCGTCCTATGTGTGAGCAGGCAAGAGAGAGATGTTCGCCTATTATGAAGCAATTCAGTTTTGGCTGGCCAGACTCATTGGATTGCTCAAGGTTGCCAACCAACAATGACCCAAATGCGCTGTGCATCGAAGCTCCTGAAAATGACACCCAGTCTGTGACTAAGAAAGGTGAGGGCATGCTGCCGGTACCTCCACATTTCAGACAGCCTGTAGCTGGAAGTGGACATTCCTCGAGCAGTTCTAGGTCCTGTAATAACCCGGAGAAGTTCCAGTATGTGGAGAAGAGTGAATCCTGCGCACCTCGATGCTCACCTACAGTGGATGTCTATTGGTCAAGGCAAGATAAGAACTTTGCCTTCATTTGGATGGTCGTGTGGTCAACGCTCTGCTTTGTTTCTACAGCTTTCACAGTTTTGACCTTCCTCCTCGACCCCCAACGTTTTCAGTACCCTGAGCGCCCCATCATTTTCCTCTCCATGTGTTATAATGTCTACTCTGTGGCGTTCATAATTCGCTCAGTGTCTGGGGTTGAGAATATTGCCTGTGATCGTGAAAATGGAGAGCTATACATCATTCAAGAGGGTTTGGAGAGCACAGGCTGCACAATTGTCTTTCTCATCCTCTACTACTTTGGCATGGCCAGCTCAATCTGGTGGGTCATCCTCACGCTTACCTGGTTTCTTGCAGCAGGAAAAAAATGGGGTCATGAGGCTATTGAGGCACAGAGTGCCTTCTTTCACATGGCTGCCTGGGGTATACCTGCGGTGAAGACCATAGTTATCCTCACTATGAGGAAGGTGGCTGGGGACGAGCTGACAGGACTTTGTTATGTGGGCAGTATGGACACTAATGCTCTCACTGGCTTTGTTCTGATCCCCTTGTCTTGTTATCTTATTGTTGGGACCTCTTTTATTCTCACTGGGTTTGTAGCACTGTTCCATATCCGCAAAATAATGAAAACTGGTGGCACTAACACAGAAAAATTAGAGAAACTCATGGTGAAGATTGGAGTCTTCTCAATCCTCTACACAGTGCCTGCCACAATTGTCATCGTCTGCTATTTCTATGAAAGACTAAATATGGAATACTGGAAGTTCCAAGCCATGGAAAAAAAGTGCTCTTCATTTCCTGGTCGCAAGAGTGAGGACTGCTCATTGGACACCTCAGTGCCCACAGTAGCTGTATTTATGCTGAAAATTTTCATGTCATTAGTGGTGGGCATCACCAGTGGGGTTTGGGTATGGAGCTCAAAGACACTTCAGACTTGGCAAGGGCTGTGTAATAGGAGGTTGGCAATGCATACAGACCACAAGCCCTGCTCCAACGTCAGCTGTGGCGGATCCCACTGCCATTACAAAGCACCGGCTGTGACACTTCACATGAACAAAACAGACGTATATGCAGACAATCTCACACATGTTTGAGACTCACCACTTTCACGCACAGACCTAAAAACACCATTTCATTAATGTTCAGCTTGGACAGTAGATTGTAGGTAAATCTCTGTCAAAAGTGGCATTTTTAAGCCTTTCCCAAAAATAGAAAATACACAGCAGAGGTCATTTAAATAAAGGGAAGCTTGCCAGAGAAAATGTACTAGTGTGTTTTTTAAAGACTTATTTATTGTGACTATTTAAGTATGACTGGTTCTATAGATTTTTGCTGTCTGTGATATTCTGTATATATGTACAAGAGTGGATTTTAAATAATTTGACAGTATTCTTGTTATAATATATTGTATGTTATTGACAGTTTGTTATTTGTCTCAAAAGTGAAGCAATAAACATTTATTATAAGGTCTATAGATGTTAGGATTAATATTTCATCTGCTTTAATTGTGCGGGGGGATGCTATTTTTGCAATTTGCAATAGTTTTTAAAATAATTTTCTTTTTCTGTTTACATTTGCAATTACACCATTTTCTTATTGAATGCTTTCTTCCTAAAAATGTTACAATTAAAATGTACTGCGGTCATTTGAAAAGCAGGTAGTTGGAAAGTCATAGAGAATAATGGTGCTGCCTAAACAGAAACCTTTTTGAATTGCATTGCTAAATTGCATTTTCTTAAACTGATTGTGTTGCTTCCCTTAGATAAAGAGTTAATATTATCTGTAGCGTTCTGTCCGGTCTGGTTTGTTTAGAATGCACAACGCTATCAGAAGCGATGGCTGATAAAGGGAAGATGAGTTTAAGATAATTCTGTGCATGGCCCAGTTGAATTAGTTTAACCTTTTAAACTTTTCTGTCTCTTCTTGAAAAGACTTTTGATTTTCAGCCTTTCACAAATTTATGATGTTCATTCAAGCTTTGGTTTATAATGGCACAGCAGTGTGTGTGTGTGTAAACAGAAAATAAGTTTAGGATATGTTTTCCTATGATACTTTACTTCCTAAACCAAACTGTGAGGAAAATATGCCTGTTTTAAAAATGTTCTTTTAAAAACAAACAATACAAACCACTTCATGTACTTTTTAAAAATTCAACTCTTCAAGGAACTGTTTTCCTTACGTATGTAAATATTATTTTACTCATTTTTCATTGTGTGTCAGATTTATCTTCCACACTCTCTGTGCCTGACTGTGCAGATTGTCCTTTGGTTTGGCAGTCCTCAGGTGTTGGAACTTAAACTGCTGTTACATTTGGCTATAAAAAAGGCATGTTTGTCTTGGAGCTCATAGCTTCAACTGCACAGTGCATTAACCACATGTAGCAGCCGCTATAAAGTTCAATTAATACATGGCTGTTTTCAGTGTTTAAGTTTACAGTGCAGTAGCATGCATAAACATTGGAGTCTTAGGACAAAAACAGACTAAGCATGAGCCAGCAGACTAGGAAAGACTGTTTGAAATGTTAATGTAGTGGAAGATGAATGTTTAGCTCTGATTAACTCTTACCAAGGCAAGATTTACTCATTACTCATTTGGAAATATTTATGGGTAATGCTGCGCTATTGTTAAAACAGACGTAAAATGGAACTTGAGAAGTGTGGATTTGTTAATATTGTGAGAATAAGGTAACTTGCCGCTTTCTTGGGTTAATATTTGTTCTGCTCTTTTCAGAATTAAATAAAATTACAGTTTAATGCCTTTAATTTTAGGTAGCAAACAGGATTAAGAATTTAGGATACTTATAAACATCATTCACACAATGTGGTTTCTTACAGAAACATTAGATGATATTAATCTATTAAAAATCATTGTTTGCCTGCAATAGAAATGTATAATGCATGTATATTATTATGTTTAATACATGAGCCTTTATTTTCCAGAACATTGTGTAAGAACACAATCATTTTCAGAATGCTGTAATTTCTCCACAGACTCTGAACAACATAAAGCAGCAGGACAATATGAAAACAGAACATTATCAGAACACAATAGGGTAATTCAACTTCCTGTCTTCCCATTGATTAAGGTTTTTAGTTCTATTTTAGGCAAAGCAAAGTCAAAGAAACCTGTCTGTCGTTTCAGTCCATTATCAAGTGAATGTTAATGGCTTGTAAGTAAGCCTGAGAATTGACAAGATAGAATATCATTGTAATTGTCTCCTAGTTTGGATAAGAAGCAATGTTGGTTAAGGGAGGATAGTTAAAGCATCAGGGACTTTCCCTCTTCTTTAAAGAAGCCAGAGGAACTAAGAAAGGGAATAAAGCAGTGGTGCTCATTACTCTCTACCCCATGGGTAGTATCCCGTTCTCCGGCATTTGATGTGGAAATGAGACTACGGCAAAAGACCATTGAAAAGCTGTTGTCACCAAAAGGACTTTCCACCAAAATGCGGGAGTCTCATTTTGAGCCATGAGTGTGACCCACACAGCGACGGGCCACCTGTCCAACGGCTTATCACATACACACTCTATTTGTTTTTGATAAACATTTGGCATTGGACTTAAAACTGTATGATTTGTGCGTGTTCGCCACTGCTAATGGATTCTGCTGTTATCTGACATTTTTATCTGTCTCATACATAGAGACCAGTACACATTACTTATCACCCTTTCATAATTAAAACAATCAGAAAGTTAATGTTATGGAAAGGAGCTATATAATCAAAATGACGTCAGTGGAAAACCTTTAAAACCTTAACGTAGGCAAATAACTATAAGAGTGTTCTGACAATGTCTGACAATGTATAGTGTGTACCCTTGTAAATAAGACTAAACTCATGGGAACGGAAAAGCACCTAATTACTAACATTAGCAATATTTGGGTTTTATATGGATCTCTGTTTACAACAAAACCTCATAAACAGGCACCCTACGGCAGTTTAGTCAGTGTCCAGGTGATTATTGAGATCATATGAACAAGCCTAATAAAGCTACAGCCCCCAGCTGGGACATATGCTAATGGTTAGCCCCCTTAAGAGTTGTGAACTAGGTACGCTGGCACCTTACACTGGTTTCCCTGGAGCTCTTACAGCCAACTGGCGTCACCAGGCCTGGCACAACACACACAAATAAAGACTGAACATGCAAGCGGTGACTGTGTTATTTTTTCCCCTTAACTTGGCAAATATTGTTGCCTAGCTTGTTCAGGAAGAGGCAATTGGTTATTAAAGTGTGTCAAAATGAGCACTCCGGTCATTTTTTGTGGCACCCATAAGGACTGTAAAATGTTGTTCTCCTGGCTTCATAAGCAATTTTCTATAATTGCATTTTTCATGGTTATTTTCTTAAACAACGATGAACAGACTAGTATTTCATGACTTTTAGTGGTATTTAGAAGAGTCAGTGCTATTTGTGTAGATGTGGAGCATTTTTATGTTGTATGTAAGTATATTAGCATTTTACTGTAATATTATTTCAAGCTCTGATTAGACTATAAACATAAATGTTATGTATTAATTATTTTGTTTTGCTTTGCTTACAAGTTGCTTACTTACATAAAAGTAAAAAAAGTGTCAACCTTAGTTGAAACCAAAGATAACCAGAAACCAAAAATAATGTGAAAAATATTTATTATTAAATCTAAACCATCCACCTGTTGTTATTACTGTTAAATAAAAATGAATTGTGAAAAAACATAATCATATATTATACATTATGTTACATATTTCAGAAGACTTACAATTGCAGTATGAACTACTGGTTTTACATTCTCCTTTTAAATGTACCCATGCATTGTAGTTATGTGGAAAAAAAAGACCAGCTCAGTTCTTTGATTTTTCTCCTGTTTTCCATGGAAGAAAGAAAGTCATACAAGTTTGGAACTATGTGAGAGTGAGTAAATCCATCCATTCATTTTCTGTACTGCTTATTCTGTCTAAGGTCATAGGAAGTGCTGAAACGTATCCAAACCCGTTTGGCTGAAGACAGGGAAACTCCCTGGACAGGTGGGCAGTCCATCAGAGTGGTGAGTAAATGATGACAGAATTTTCATTTTGGGGTCAAGTAATCATTTAAGGACCACAGAGGTTAACAGAGGTACAGCCGAACGATGAGCAACCATGGTAGATTTCCCTTATATTAGCAGATTTTTTGTACCAAAACAAATTAAAATGTGCACATACTGTAAATTTTTCACTTGATTTACTGCCATCTGGAAGTCTTCAAAATACAAGGTGTCCATGGTTTGCATACTGATCTCCCACGCATGTCTCTCTGCCCCCGCTGATCACTGCAGTGTGTTGAACTCATACCGCTGCTGATTATGATGAAATATTATCATGACCTCACAACAGCTGATGACTCATACATCACTGAAGCTGAGGACAAACATTGCATTCAGTCTTATAGGCAGAGTCCATGTTGGCTTCAAGGTCCTGCTGTAGTGCAGCTGTCTTTCCATGTAATCTTGTTTACAAATATAACAAAGTCCTCTAGAGCCATTAAAAAAACAGAAAATTATTTAACAATTAATTTTCTTTATAGCATTTGCATTTCCTGTATTGGCATGAGGATTTTAAATGGTCTAAATGGCCATAGTTTATGTTCTATTTAGTCAAGAAAGTATTTTAATTATTTAACATTGGCCATATAATGTTGAGATCCAGCTTCTCCTGTTTACCTGATGATTGGAATTGAAAGTTCTTTGCAGCAGACAATCTATATGTAAATTTTATGTGTACCTGTAATTGCAATTAAGCTACAACCACAGGCTTTTGCTGTCAACATACAATCTTGTTCTGTCTGTCCAGGTATTCAGTGTAGCTACCCCAACCCAAACAATAGCAAAATTCAGTCTGCCTAAATTTACATGACATTTCACCAAGTGTAATCATTGCTATAGTCTGATTGAAATAAAATCTTTAAGGTGAATGTAAATGCACTTTTACATTCACTGTACACAATGCACTGTAAACACAAATGCACTGTAAAAATGCACTTAGGGCATTTTGTGAGCATGCTGCTTGTGGCTAAGACAACCAAAAAAGTGTGATTACTGTATAAGGTTTTGTAAGCGTATGGACAAATATTTCTTGCTGGCTCTTTATAGAGAGCAGCTCTCTTAATTGAGCTTATAACATGGCACATTTTTCCTTCACTGTGTTATTGCTATGTGCAGCTCGCTGGAATATGGAGGGTGTGAATAGCATTGAAATCACAGGCGACTTTTGGGTCACTGAGAATACAAGTGTGATGAAGGTGATGATGCCAATAATATTCTCACAGGTGTCTGCTCCAGTACAATGAAGTCAAGAGAGAAGTGGATTTTCTTCATACCACCACACCCTTCCTCAGTGCTGAGTAACAAGGAAAAGCAAAAGTCCATTACATTTAGAGAAAACTATTTACAACATATAGGGTGAATTGTCCTAATATGGGAGTTTCAGTGGGTGTGGCTTCCCCTCAAACTAATGAATGCCAGTAAAATTATAAACAAATCAAAGCTGTACTGCCATGTGATTAAAGCCACACATTAGGGGAATCCACCCTAGCATTCTTATTAATCTCAGTGGCAGTTGTGGCACCCATGGCAGCTTTTGGAGCCAATCAACCAAGCTGTAAATGTCATGTGACACAGTAGAACTTAAGTCACAAAGATCTGTTCAAGTCAATCGTCACCAGCTTTGATGCAGTGCATGCTGACAAGAAATTTTGTCTGACATTAGAAGGTGGCAATGCAATGTCAAGATGGGGTATGCCATCAAAGTTTAACAAAATAAAGGTTTTTTTAACAAAATAAATCATTTTCTTCCAAGGGCAGCTGCACAATCTCTGACGATGATACAAATTATTGTTTAATCATCAGAATTTCTTCACTGTATCATTTTGTTCACACTGAGGAACACACTGGTAGAAGCACTGGATGAATGTGGACACATTTAAAAACAGTTTTTATGTTATAATGTGGGCAGGGAAAATGGAAATGTGGGACATTTAAAAAAATTGAAAAGGCAGTCTGACTGGATCAATTTTTCAAACTGTTTTCAAAATTAATGTGGACATAGCCTAGGGTCTGACAAACACACCGGCCTACAAAGAACTACCAGTGCTGAGTGTGAAGGATGAAGAGTAAGGAGACATGTGAGAAATCGTTCTCATGTTCCAGCTATAGCAAACATCTTGGAGAACATTCAGGATTGTGTGCCATCTATAAAAATAAAAGTCCCTCCTCCTCAGAAATGACATAGCAAATAGCAACTCTCCACCCAAGGTGGTTATTGTGCAGCTGATGATGTAAATTGGTTCTGTATGCTTGTGTTTGAAACAGTGTTGCCATGCTGCATTAAAGGATGTTGAAACCAGAGCGGAAATAGAAGAGGATCATTGGATGAAAGTTGAAACAGTACCAGGCATGTAAGTTTAAGGTCAGATACCAGCATGCAAGGACACAAACTTATCTTTATATGAACTGTGGAATCTCATCTGCTCCTTTGATACTAATGTAACCAATGCCACAAAGAGCTTCTACACAGTTAGACATACTTGCACGCACAGGAGCACAGCATGAATTTACATAACTGCTGTAACAATACTGAGAGCATTAACTGCAGAGTGATGATGTAGGACTCCATCTGCTTGAGTGCTTTTGGAAATTGGAACATGTGATATTGTACCAAAAGAGTCCTGTCAGACTTTACTGGTGAAGTGGCTCAGTCCGGTAGCTGTACTCTGAGCTTGTCTAGCGGGCTATAAAAGAGTCTGGGCCCACAGTTTCCTGTAAATGCATCTGTCAGCAGGAAGTCAGGGCAAGATTAAGAGGACAGTGGGCCGTGTCTTGTTTGTTTCTCTGTCAACCCCCCCATTCTCTCAGCTGTTACTGTTCTTACCACTAATACCCAGCTATGACAAAGGATTCCAGGCTCTCAACAACATGGTCAGTTTGCCCCTGAAATCCTGGATCTCTTAATTTGCTTCTTTTATTGGGAAACAATTTTTTTTCCTGGAGTGACTCCAATGTTTGTGCATGTTCTTTTGTGCAGTGACAGTGGGAGATGTTTTGTTCTACTTGCAGCAGACTTAATGCTTATCAAGTGGACTTCTGGGTGGTGTGTAGCTTGTCTGTGTGCTATCGCTCGACTGAATCCTGAGTCTTTTCTACATGTATTTCAGGTGCTGCTAAGTTAAGGTCAACATTAATCTGTTGTTCACCACCCATTAGTTTTGGGAATTGATTGTTTTGTGGAAAATCATCGGTGACATCAGCGAAAAAGAAACCATTTCAAACTAAAGGTTAAAATTATGATTAAGATTAGGAACATTTTTGTTAGATAGGGTAGATTTTTATTCCATTGACTTCCAATTGAAACAAACTGAATTGCAGCTGACTGGATAGAAGTAAAAATAACCTCGTCTGTTGGACTAGTTACAGTGGCTGATTGGTTGACCATATTTAGCCTGAATTGCTCAAAATTCTCTGTGGGCTATTGTTTTGGAACTTACAGTA
The DNA here is from genome assembly GCA_036877545.1 of Yasuhikotakia modesta. Classification (NCBI taxonomy): domain Eukaryota; kingdom Metazoa; phylum Chordata; class Actinopteri; order Cypriniformes; family Botiidae; genus Yasuhikotakia; species Yasuhikotakia modesta. Next base: position 9,282 of record JBAJNP010006416.1, on the reverse strand, counting down.
TTTAGATGACTCTGCTAAACCATTACCAGTGTAAGGGCATAATATTTTCTGCAGTCATTTCAAAAACTGAAACCCAACATATGAGTTATAAAAGCTTGCTTGTATTGTTATGACTGGAAGAACTGAACTAACAAAGGGATATGACTGAGTACTGTAGATTCATACAGACAGAGTTGAATGGAGAGGTGCTGAGTAAGCCTGTACAGACACAACTCAAGTTCAGTGGCACATTTTAGTGGACTCATGGGTGTTCTCAGAAATCTGCCCAGCCAGCTGTCTGATGAAGCTCAGCTGTGCTGCATAAGGAAGAAAGTGACTGGAAAAATGCCTTCAAACATGTCCATTATATTTACATAAGATCAGATGTTTCATATCACTCTGTCTGGAGTTGAAACATATTTCCTCAGGAGTGACGTGATATTAGAAGAAACTAAATATTTATACAAGGAAAACTGTTGTTGGTTTTAGCACTGATAATTTCTTACCCCGACTCGGGTTTTTAGCTTTGTCAATTTAATCAAGGTTTAATCGATGAACTACAGGAATATGAACTTGAATATGAACAGAATTTTAACTAGAATATGAATTTGTTTGAGAAAATTATTAAAGTATGATTAATGATTTAAGGCTATTTGCAAAAATTGGTGTATTAGTAAGATAAACTTAATGTCAGGAGAGTTGGTTTCTTGGAAACATAGTATTAAAACTTGTGTCAAATGCCTAGAGACCACGACTAAACACAAGAGATAAGTGTCTGAAACAGGCCCAAATTTTGGAACCTGTTTACTGACTGAAGCAGTCGTAACATTTCACAGTAAGAGTTGATCTTTATTACTTTGTGTCCTATCACATGGATACAACAAGGTCATTTTGCCTCACTAGCATTGTCCACTGTCATTCAAAAACATGCTAAGTTGTGCCTAAAGTTGACATCCCTTTTGATTCACTCTCCTTTTACCACATTAGTGAGCAACTGCTGTGAGGCACTGCATTTATCACAGGAGAGGCTGCAGAAGCCCAACACCAGCCAGAGTTTGACACTAAACCAGCTTAATGTTCTCACCAGAGTTTTCCTATCATTACATCACTGCACAGGAAGGTGTACAACATGTCACAGATCTGAACCAATGCATACAATAGTGGTCCCTGACCCTTCAGGGCTTGACCACTAAAATACTTGTCTCAAATCTTAGTGCCATTGATGGGTTTGTCCCTATATTTGCTGTTTGCAGCCAGGTTTATTGTATTTCTGCTGCTTAGCACATGCCAGAATAAACAGTGTCTGATGTTCCAGGGTTCCATTTTGTGCATCAAATCAACCTTAAAATGCAGCATTTAACATTTCACAACAGCCTTTTTAAGTTACATTAAAATATACTTTATTAAAAACCTTAAATATACATTATTCAAATATTGTTTTTAAACTACAGTGTTTTACACTTTTGGGGTCAGGGTGACCATAAATGTTAAAAGTGAGTGCAAGAACAATATACATTTATCATTTTTGGAAATTTTTGCAGCATTTAATGAAAAATCTTTAATGGTAATTTAAAATAATAATTTAAGTTGGTTCAGGATTGTTGGAGCAAAATACTGCCCTCTGCTGGTAAGTTAAATCTTCAAACGCTTGAAGATGTTTAACGAGTAACCAAAATTTTGTCCAGAAATAGAAGCAAGAGCGTAATAGTGATACTTGTCTTCATAAGGACCACTAATAAATAATTATTATTCTAAGAGTCTGGGAATGTTACTTTCTGTGACATGAGTCCATACAGCAGTTGTTGACATAGTTGGCAAACATTGACTGGGACCATGAAGCTGGAATGCCACCACACTCTCGTTTCTCTGGAAAACTCTTCCATAACAGAACATCCAAATCCTGAATCACTGAACAGAACTGAACTCTAGATGTATTTTAAAACACCTGGTTTCAAACGATGATTTTGGTTCTGTGAACTCAGCCTGAACCATATTTAATTGAAAACTGTTTTACTACAAAAACACAGATTTTATCCATGTATTTATTTACCTCACTGGATCCCTGTAACTGACCTAGAGACATTTATTTGTAAAGCTGATTTGTGGAAACAGAAGTAAATTCCTTCCAGACATCAATATTTGCTTTTGATTATCTTTTGATTTATAAATGGAGCAAAACATCATATGAAATCATCATTAATGAACCACTGCATGACTTTTATTACATAGAAAATCACTTTTAATTTACTTTATAGCACTGCAATGGAAATTTGTCTGTTGAGTGTTGCCTCCATACAGACAGTTTGGTGTATTTTAAGATAAACCTGATTTCAAATAATAATGCATGACTGGCAGTCAGAGCTTGCTAGAATTTTCCTGTACACACACAAGATAAGACTGAGCTGTTTTTTAAGGCTAGGTTTGATCATTACATTTGAACACAATTTTTCTAATAAAATACTGTCTCGCATTAAACACATGCTTCTGTTAAATTATAAATCCCACCTGCTACAAACTAGCAATATTAAATAGCAATTCTTAATTGGTCAGGGTGTCTTTCACTGCACTGATGCCTATATTTTAAATATTGTGAAGGCAATGACTGGATATTATTCATTATTTGTGTTTATTGTCTGTATGTTACAAACTGTCGAGAGTAGCTGAGTTGTGGCTTAAACCTAAAGCCTTTGGCTGTTTCATAACTAGGGTCAATCCTTATTGACTTCCTGTTTATACTTCCTGTTTCAATAGGAAAAACAGTAATAGCACAATTTAACATCCAATACTCTATTTGTGTAGTGGATTTATCTAGGTTTACCCTTTAATGCTCAAGTTATTTTAAAGTTATTCTGTTATTACAGGAACACAGAGCAAAGATTGATTTGGGATGCCTCAGTTTTCTCCTCTGCTTCCTGGAGACGTCTCAGCTGTAATTGTTTGGCTGGAGTGCAGAGTCCATGTGTAAAAATAAAGTGCAGAACAGTTGTTGACAGCTGCGAGTTCTACTTTCACCTAGCACAGCTGCGGCCGTCTCCTCTTTTTTTCTCACACCATCTTGCTCCACACACACACACACACATGGCCACCAGTTGGGCCTGATATTTGCTGATTTTCTATGCAGTCTGTAGTGTGACGTGTGAAGACCTGTATCCCTGAAAGTATGAGAATTTGTACTTTTTATATATATATATATAATATATATATAAGTATATTGTACTTATTTATATATAGAGATACTAAAAGTATTAGAATTTATAAAGCAAAGCATCACTATTACGCTCTTTCAAACTTCTTTTTTGGACAAAATTCAGGGTGTAATTTAATCTGCATGGTTTGTTGTAAACCAATGAATGAGGAGTTAAATTAACTGCCTTATTGAGGAAAAATGTGCAATAACTTGCATAAGCAATTGGGTGTATAATGTTTTTAGGGTGTTAAAAAAAGTGGGCGAAACATTCCACAGACTTACCATTTGGTTGAATTTTGTGGTGTCATTATTCTCTATCAGAATGATGTAAAGACTTGGGGTTGTGGGCTCATATCATATGGTTTAACAAGCAGCAACAAACTTCATAGCCACACCCTAGCAACCAGTTACAGTATCCAAGCAACCACCCCATTGACTTCAGGTCATCGTATTTGTGAGTGGGCTTGTTTGACTCAGGTTGTCAAGGGGCTTTAGGTAGCGCCGTGGCAACTTCCTGGCCACATCCATTTGCAAACATTAAATAAACCATATTTTAGTATATTTTAGTATATCGATCATGCTAGCATCATGCAGACACTAATGCAGACACTAATGCAGACACTGAGAATTCCATCTTGTATGAGCTGTGAACAGACATACTGTTTGTTATTGTTTTAAAAGACATTTATGTTTATAAATAGATGTCTTTAAAGGTAATTCTTCAAAAAGAAATAAGTTTCCTGCCTTAATGATTTTGGGATGTTGTGTTTGGCTGCTAGCGTGTTGTTTTGTAGTAACTAGGGCACTTGATAGGCCATAACAAAACAAATGATGGTACTATCTTTTTTCTGCTGTTTTACCTCCTCTAATCCCAAGCAGACAATGACATGTTGGGATACTTATTTTGATAGCACCACCAAAGTGTTAAAATAAATATACAAATGGCCTATAATTTGTAAAGAAGGCATTAAAAAGGTTTTAACATTAACAGCAAATGACGAAAACTTAATGACAAAGTTATGGAAAGTGTGGAGACAACAGAAATGTGTTTTGTCTGGATTCTCTGTTCATTTAAAGTAATCTATTCTTTCCAAGGTTCAGGTTATTCAATCAGTTTATTCACGACCTGTCTATGTTTCTGTGTGTGTCACTGTTACTCTTCTGTGATATCACCTGTTGTGGCTGATCAGGACAGTTTTTAATAGTTAAGGTGAAAGGTGGCAGGGCCCCGTGACACTGAATTGGTTGTGTGCCCTCTGCTACATTTCAGCTATTTGAATATGACTATCAACAATCCTGCTGTGACAGATTTATGCCATTTGAACAGCAGCAGAAAATAAAACCTTTTTATTTTACAAGCAAAGCTTTGCATGGCCAGAATAACTGAATAATAAACGCATATGATTCAACTACTTTTATTTTTAATGCACTTCTCAGTCACCCTTCACTTTCATTGCATGGAAAACAACAACATAAACATTCTGACAAACATCTCTTTCCTCATGTGTGTTTTGTATTCCATGACATATGAGTTTGGAAGACATGCATAAATAATGACAGAATGTTAATTTGGGTGAATTAATTAATCCATTAAAACCCTTCAATCCAGTTTTACATTATATTTCTATAATGAATTGTTTTTCAGTGGCATGCCCAAAACTCTGACCTTGTATCTGCAGACGTGACGTGAGGTTGTGAACAGGATGCATTTTGACAGAAGCAGGTGCTGTAGGCGCCAGAGCTGAGAGGCAGCTTCTAACATTGCTGCCCTCTTAAACTCAGCCTTACACATGCAAGGGAAAATGAAGAGTACTTTACTCACGAGCCACCCATAGGGTCTGCACACGCTTCACTTTACACATGGACAGGTGGTGGAGGAACAGCAGGCTCTTTTTTAATCCACATGCCTGTCTTAAGCACTGTTTGTACAGGGCTCCTGATAGTTATGTGCTCGCTTTATCCATCTAAATCTAATGAAGACCAACTTTAATAAGTAATATATCAAGCTGTAAATGTAGTTTATTGATAGAATGCATCTTATTAATAGTAAAGAAACCTAAAAACAATTCAGTGTAATTTTTTTTAGCTGAACTCAGGTCAGTGCAATGTAATTCTCATAAATCTTTGTTTACATTTGTAACTAAGATGCTGCTTATTTAGTGATTTATGTAAACTCCAAAAGTATGTCTGGACCACACTTACCATTTACAGGTATTCATTAACCAGACGCTTTTATCCAAAGGCACTTCCAAAGAAAGAGAGAGCATTAAACATTTTGACCTATATATAAATATAATAATTTTTGGTATTAGGAAAAGCAATGTATAAGACTACTGACCATATATTTTAGTATTTACCATATATTTAAATGAAGTCCTTTAGCAAACAGTGTCTTTATTGAGTATTTTTTCGTACAAATAAATGCCCACGTTGTTTTCGTACAACGTGGGCATTTACATAATGCAAATATTACATAACTAGGGTTAAAAAACAGTACTATGTACACCTATACAATAAATAGCACTTTAACCAGAAACAGCATTATTTCCATATATGGTGTTTTATGCAGAGGACTCTGAGTGCAGTTGTACGGTGGTGCTGATGAGATCTCTGGGCAAATTCTCCCTGGCCTCCTGCATTCGCTTGCGGGCTCTCTGAAACGCTTCTGCAACCACAAACATACATAAAATACTAGATTTATATTTATAAAAAGACATTTTTCATATCAACATTTTACATTAATTTGAGGTGCTGAGAAAGTTTTGGTTGATGGTTACACTACTTAACATTTTTAGAAACATGAAAACTTTTGTTAAAACATTGTTAAGTTAAAGAAAATAAACTAACTAAAACTAACATAAATAATGAAACTAACCAAACTAAAAAAATGGTTTTGATTGATGAATTAATACTTTTCTGATATTAATATGATTCCTGATCTGATATTCTGTACTGTTGTCAGTAACCCACAGAACCAACAGAAACAAGAAACCCTAAGCAAGTGATTCAGACCTCCCTTACCCAGTACATTATACACAGAGCCCTGCTGACTGTGACTGCCCAGCTGATCCAGAACTGTCTGTCTCCTTCTCTTCAGTGTGCTGGCATCAATGAAAGCTCTAAATAAAGCACAAAAATCTTGTATTACCTCAATGGGGCAGAACGGTACAGCAGCAATTTCTAAACGTAGCATTATTTGATAATTTTGTTAGCCAACCTGGCATGCTGTATGCAATTAAGAGTAAAGGTCACACTTCCAGTGGTCTGTGTGCGGAATCCAAACCGACTCAACCGCTCTCCCTGGAAGCAAAAGGCACTTTTACAGGAATTTCTTACAGGTATTTTACAGGTATTTTATAGGCACTTTTACAGGAATTTCACTACTCAACATATGAATACAAATTGTCACACTAAGGAATGTATGAGTGACCTTGAAAGTGCCAGGAATTCGGACATAACTGATGTCCTCAAGTTCAGGTGCTCCACCAATAAAAAAGCGCCTCAGTTCAGCCACCGTGCCTTTCTGTAGGGGTCTCCACGTCTGGCAGGTCATTCTGTGACATCCTGAGACCACAGCAGACACAATTTGGAAGGTAAAAGTGACTAACAAGTTAAGAAGTACTAACAAGTTGCTAACAAGTAAAATGCAATGATTTTTTAAACTGCAGTTTGTTATGTAAATTACTTATTAATGTTTTTTGCTTTTAAATAAATATCACTGAAATGCTGATTCTGTTTACAAACATTTTTATTATTTTATGCATGTAGTGTAAATTTAAGTGTCAGTCTGACACACATTATTATAACTGAGACCATGTTATTTGCTAGATAAATCTAAGGAAGTTAAAATTAGTTTACTGTACTGTTACACTGTATAATATTATACTGTACAATACCTTTCTCTCCAGAAGGTTCTCTTACCTGGTGTTGAGGGAATGACAAGGAAACCATAACCCTCAGTTCTGTACCTCTGCCAGAAGTCCAGGGACAGAACTTTAAAGTATAACACTGGCCACTGGGGTAACGACTCTGCACAGAAGGTACTTAGATTAACTTAAGAGTACTTAAGGGTTTTACTTAAGCGATAGTATCTATTTGTAAGCCTATCATCAAATGGTTGTAGGTTTAAAGATACAAATGGTCTGAAGCAATCACAGATCTCACCATCAGATTCATCTTCCTTCCTGAAGAAGGACTCAAAGCTGAAAGGATAGGAGAATAAGGCCACATCCTCCTATGAAACAGAGACCATGTTGAGTTCCCAGAGAACACATCCACGAAGATAAAGTTAACGAATGCAGAACATTAATATCAAATCTTGCCTTTCCCAGGCTGCGTGTGCGACAGGTCTGAGTGACACCAGACAGGCTGTGAAAAGAAACACTGGACCAATCTAAAGAACACATACTATATATTAGTTACTGACAGAAAATCTATGTAACAGGACAATGCTGTGGCTTCACAAAGTATTTGGATACTGAAGCTACGCTTAAATATTTGGGTTTCAATGCATAGATTAAATATTAAACCAGGTGACATATGTAAGTAACGGTAGACTATCTCTAGAGTCTAGAACTGTCCTCAACCTTTAACCTCAGAGTTATGGCTTATCTTTATTTTAAATAAATTCCCCTTTGTTTGATGTTTTGATATCTATTACAATAACAATTATGTTTATGAGTGTAGCTGAAGTAAATAAATACCCTTTGGAACTGTATGTGTATTTAAATAAGACGATGTTGACTTACTGTTTGGTAAGTCCAGGAAGAAATGGACATAAAGATTGTCGTATTCATAGCCCTGAGCTGAAACTGGAATACAAATGATGATGTTACAATCATATCTGTAACTTTAAAGACAGTTAAAATACAGTACAAACACTGTACATTTCAAGCATGCATTTAATCCACTGATGTTATAAATCTTTCCCCAAGTAAATTTCCCATTGTTTAGGTGTGTACCGTATGTAGGTATGACATGTTTAAAACGTATGTCTTTTCAAAACAAAATGTTCTCCTTGCCATGGAACACAAAGAGAAAATGTCTAAGCAATGTTGAGACTTTTTCCATATAATTGAAGGTCATCCTTAAAATATTAAATATTCCTTGATCTGACACAAGTTTTAGGTCTTAAAGTTCAGTCTGGTTGTCACTTTAGCCACCATCTTTTTGTTGTGTTCCACAGAAGAAAGTCATTTTTGAAACAACATGGGAGTGAGTAAATGATGACAGAAAATTTGAGGGTAACTCAGAATACTAACCAATCTCTCCATTCACAATCAGCCGAAGAATCCCTGGAGGCGGCTAAAAAAGTGATCAATTAACACAAATTAACATTTTTTATTGCTATGGCTATGAGATGAGATGTATAATTCTTACCATCTCAAAGTCCTGGCCAACCAGACTGTTAAGGTAATCTCTGTGGCGTGTGTACAGCTATGACAGAGACAGAAATGTATTAGAAATGATGATTGTGATGAGGCCAGAGGAACTTGCTCTTTTGTGACAAGTAAACAGGGACGTACATCTCTGTACATGCGCTGCTCTCTGTCATTGTCATCCGTGTGAATGCCTGCAGAGGCGTTTTCCAGGTACAGCTGCCACATTTCCCTCCTCTCTCCCACCGTCTCCAGCCTGATGTAAAAGACCTTCATGAAACATAATGAACTCTTCACAGAAGTCTGCAGTGAATATACAGAAGAAGAGAATCTTGCCTGTAAGCTCCTCTGTTGTTGTTAAAGTCTGGTTTGATTGTGATTACACCATTACTGTCTGCTCTTATGGTGCATAACACATACTCATTCTTTTTCAGGCCCAAACTGTAAAACACAAACAAATGATGACAAACAAGTTGTCATTCCTCTTTGAGTCATACACCAAAATGTGACCACTTGAATAAATTTCATATAACGGTTATATTATTCTTTGTGTTTTAAAACTGAATTTGAATATATCACAGAAATTAAATGGAAAAGACATTTGCATCAAACTAGTTCTTTGAATTTACTTGAAGTATATTGGGTTCTTTGGTACTGTACCTACAGTTCACCTAGTAACAATGCCAGGGTCAAAATTTCATGCATAAATTGATAAAACAGAAAGGTACATAAAATGCA